>OZ022585.1:633478-740814 GCA_963669155.1 Arbacia lixula
AATTCTGCCCTCACCCGTCGGTTTAGGAAGACGTAGACAAGCGGATCGATGAGTGAGTTGCAGTAGCCGAGCCACATCGTAACGATGCCGAGCCTCCGATCTCTTCCGATGAATCCCGAGTGGAATAGAAAGTACGGGGTCCAGCAGACCACGATATTTAGCACGAGCAGCATGCCTGTTGGAATAGACACAATTTGAAGGGGGAGAGAAAGCATGATCATAATGGAATGACTTCAAACTGTAACATAACACATTAGAGAAACAGATGATCTGTACTCTGCACTTCTTTGACAAAGGAAGACGTGCATTGTCATTATTATTGCTTTTATATTAATACATGAGTCATTTTCACCATAAATCATCTTCATACGTTTTTACCAATTGAAAGTTGGGGTACCATCATCCCTACCAAAATAGTGGAGGATTGTATATATATACGCCCTTAGAATAAGAGAAGGGGAGAGAGAAAGAGAGAGAGGGGGGGGGTGGAGACGGAGGGAGGGGTGAGATGTGGGAAATACATGCTCCTTACTTACACCTCACCCATTTTCGCGACGTGCCTATGTGCCCGGTACAACCGTCGCTTTCTTTTCACTGCTAAACCTTCACATGGTACCGTCACGCCAGACGCCTCCCCTTCTCCGTTGCCATGGATACGGATGCCTGAACCGACCGAGGTCTCCGATTGGCATGACGGAGTCGTCGTCGGCGATGGTGGTGGTGGCGAAGTTGGTGGTGGTGATAATGGAGGTGATGTTGGTGATGGTGGTGGTAGAAGTAGTGGTGATGTTGTTGTTGTTGCTGTTGGTGATGGTGGTGGTAGTTGTGGTGATGTTGTGCGTGGTGGTGGTGGTGGTGATGATATTAGTGGTAGTGGTGGTGGTGGTGGTAATGCTGGTGATGTTGGTGATGATGGTGGTGGTGGTGGTGGTAATGCTGGTGATGTTGGTGATGATGGTGGTGGTGGTGGTGGTGGTAATGTTGTTCGTGGTGATGTTGTTCGTGGTGGTGGTGATGTTGGTGGCGGTGATGTTGGTGGCGTTGATGTTGGTGGCGGTAGGGGTTGTGACGGTGATGGGGAAGTCCACTCCTTCAATGAGAGAGGCAAGCCAAATTGTAACCATGGTTACGGCCAATTCATATTTAGTGCACTATGACAGCAAATACGAAGTAGCAGCGAGATGTTGGGTCAGAGCACGGTGCCAGAACAATTCTGCCTTAATCACAGGTCCTGTCCTCATGTGGATGAATCTCTTCAAAACTTCACCGTCAAAATTATATAGAGAGTGAAACCTGTTTTAACGATCACCTGTACAGAAAGACCAACTGTCTATGAAGACCGCTTTTTTGTTTCCGTTGTTGAACATTACATGTATTTCTTTTGTTTTACCCTAGTACAGGTTGTATTAGGGTAAAATCGATTGGCTGTTCGACAGTGTTACCATGGTAGTTACCATTGATGGCAGAATTACTATTTATGGTAAGTTTTATGCAACGGAACCCTAGTCTCAGGGCGTGTTAGCCCTCGTAATGCCCAAACGAGTCCCCATGAATACCAAAAGAGCCCCTGTGCAAAAAAAAAAAGTTTTCCTCAAACGAGTATGCTGCCCTACTCTGACAAAAAGAAGAAAGTGGCAAATCACTCAAATCTCGGTTATTGGTATTCTTAGATTGTACCCAGCACTTCCTACATATGGCCAAAATCTGGACAAAAATATCCATCTTTTTGTGAGATATTTAATTTAGCATGAGGTGGTTTTGCACTGATGCTAATAAAAGTGAAAGATACAGTTTGCTCATTTACAAAAAAGGCTCTTTTATTAGTTGCTTCCTTTTGTCAGAGTAGAGCTGTATGCATCACATGGTTAAAGGGCCCCTGTCATCAAAATGTATGTTGACTTCTATTGATACAACATAATATGTACGTAAGAAAATCACGAATTGTTCAATTGAAATATGTGTCCTATGTTTTAAAATAATTCATCTATACTTTTTCTCAGCCCTGATAAGCCCCGCCTCCAAAATATCCTCCAACTCAAGATTCCCCCTGTTACATCATCAAAGGTAGAAATTAGCAGGATAATGGACATAATTTATGCACAAACTAAACATTGCAATTACTACCTGCAAGGTCTTATAATAGTATCACATAGCTAGCACATTTCTGACATAAGGAAACAATTATTCCCACATGAAAGGTTGTTATATGGTATTGTGTGAAGACACGTGATGCTCTTGTGGGCAGGTGAAGGTAGTCATTGCAATGTTTAATTTATGCATAAGTTCTGCTTATTATCCTGCTAATTTCCACCTTTGATGATGTCACAGGGGGAATCTTGAGTTGGAGGATATTTTGGAGGCGGGGCTTATCAGTGCTGAGAAAAAATGTAGAAAAAATATTCAAAAATATAGGACACACATTTACATTGAGCAGTTAATGATTTTGTTATGTACATATTATGTTGCATCAATATAAGTCGTCATACATTTTGATGACAGGGGACCTTTAACTGTCTATTTCACGACACGAGGGTTGAAAAGTAGCCCCCCACAAATACATCATATTTGCTCATCACATACAACCTATGGGAGATCTCAAGAGGAGTATAGACTACCAAAGTGTGACGTCATATGAGAATATTGACAACTGGGGGTGTTTCACCAAGCTGTTCGTAAGTTACGAACGACTTTACGAACGACTGGGTATACCATCTTGTGCTAAATGCGATACCACACTTTGTTCATTTGAGAATCTGATTTAGCACAAGAAGGGATCACCAGTCGTTCGTAAAGTCGTTCGTAACTTACGAACAGCTTGGTGAAACACCCGCCTGGTTCTTAACTAATAAGCAACGACGATCAAAGCGGGGACTCTCATAAGGGGTACGTGCCAGAGACTAGCCCGCTAGACAATAAATCTCCGCTAGACCAGTAAATCTCTCTCTTGAGGAATGTTGTTTGGAACCAGATACCTGCATAACAATGGGTATAACGACACTATTTCGGTACTCTATATCTGTTACTGTTACACATTCCATTTCATAATCACCTTCAACGAGGTTGAATAATGCATACAGGCCTACCTCTTTCCTTGGAGCTGCGGTCAGCGTCACATGGTCCCTCAGAACGATACACGAGGTCGACCTCATAACGGACGTCGAGTTGGACATCAGATCATGTTTTCTCATGCGCTTTCCTTCTTTCCGAAGATAGAGAACGATGATGGAGTAGCACACGAGCAGCGCGAGGGTGAAGACGCCAAAGTTGAGGATGATACAGCCGATGCGGTAGATGTCGTTGCTCCAGTCAGGAGAGCAATGCTTGGTCGTCGGGTTGTAGTGGAAGAATGAGATCCAGCCCGAGACGGTGATCGAAGTGACGACTAGGCCGAACCCCCAGGATGATGCGATCAAAAGGTAGACGCGAGCGTGGCTAGGGGCGAAGCGATGAGCGAACACGATCAGGAGGAGGCGGTCGAAGGCGATGGAGAGAATGAGCGGGAGGTTGGTGAAGATGGCCATGACTGACAGGAAACCTTGAAACTTGAGGAAGGGAAAGAGTCCAAAGAGGAGGAGGGTTAAGACAGGAAGAAGGTGGGGGAAGGGGAGGAGAGGGGGGGGGGAGAAAGGGAGAAGGAGGGGAAGAAAGGGAGAAGGAGGGGGGGGGAAAGGGAGGAGGAGGGGACAGAAAGGGAGAAGGAGGGGGGAGAAAGGGGACAGGGGGGACAGAAAGGGGTAAAGAGGGGCAGAAAGGTAGGAGGAGGCGGAAAAGGGGAGGAGAAAGAAAGGGAGAAGGAGGGGGCAGAAAGGGAGGAGGGGCAGAAAGGGGGAAGTAGGGGAAGAAAGAGAGGAGAGAGGGGAAGAAAGAGAGAGGAAGGGGGAAGAAAGGGGGAGGAGAAGGTGGAAATGAAGAGTAGAAGGGGGGAGGTGAAGGAAGACGAGGAGAATGGTAGGTATGTAGAGAGGGAAAAGGGTGAAGAAAGAAGACAGGAAGAGGAGAGGAAAAATGGTAGACAAGGAAGAGGGAGATGGGGAGCACGAGAAGATCACGAAGATGAAGAATGGAGAAGGGGTAAAATAACAAGAATAACAAGGCTCAAGTTGAAAGAGAAGATAAAGCGAAATACGAAGACTAGAACATGTGATAATAAAAGAAGCAAACATGAATGGAGATGGAGGGCAAAAGCCGAAGATATAGACTAAGAAAAAGGAATAGAAGACAAAAGGCAGAAAAACATTGCGAAAAAAAATCTTTTATTTATTTTTTATTTTTTTATTTTTTATTATTAATTCTTTTTAGTGTAGCCCCATCAATGAGCTTGGCACTGTTCTCCCCGGAGGCCCTGTGTACAAATTAATAGCACAATAATACACACACTGTAGTAACATGAACATAGATTACACAAACAAATGCTATATGCTAAAATGCAACATAGATCAACTGATGTGGAACTTAACAAAAGGAGAAGGTTGATCGATGCTTCCATTTGCATCCTTGAACATTTGCTTATTTCTTGTTATAGCGCACGATGGAGTTGATTAGTCTTAAATGGTACAATGTTCTACAAAATACCGTTGTACGTTACATACGATATTTGTAGCGTGTCACCCAAATGAATGTATGTCATACATTTAAACATTTAAGTTGTACTAATAACATTTTTGGTCTAAATAGGTATTTATCCGCACACTATCCTCACACAAATTACATAATATACAGTTGTATACGCTCCATTATTGTATGCAAATTGCACACATGTTTTTACAACTTCTAGATTGTTAGGAAAGACACAACCGTAAATCTTACTTCACAAATTGTTTTATGATACATCAGGAACTGGCCATCGTCAAAGATAGAAACCACAGAGAAAGTCATGCTGAAAACTACGACGGAAAGGTCTGCGATCGCAAGACTAAGAATCAGCGAGTTGTGAGGCGTCCGTCTCAAACTCGGCACTCTCAGGATGACGGAGATGGTCGTTATGTTGAGGACGGTAGACCCGAGCATGATGATGACCAGACTGGTGTAAAATTAGAGAAGATAGGAGAAGACATTCATGTAGGGGTTGATACGCTCTTAATAAACCAGTTTGTAGATGCAATGTGCACATGAGCAGATTTTGCTGGTACGAATAACCTCAGGACAATCGAACCACTCTGCTTGATTTGCAAACACAATCAGATGGTACATAGTGAGAGTATTCGAGGCAATTAATGGAACAAAAGTGAATGACATACTTATGACGGGCTATTCATACTAAGTTGACGCTTTATGGCATGGAAGGCATTTATGTGAAATATGTTACAGAGAAAGGCAGAGAGAGAGAGGGGTAGAGAGAGAGGGTGGAGGGAGAGGGAGAGAAAGAGAGAGAGGGGGGGAGAGAGAGAGGGGGGGAGGAGAGAGGGGGAGGGGGGGGGGTGGGAAAGAGGGAGCGACGAAGGGAAAGGGAATAATACTGGGAATCATTTGGACCACTCCACCTGTTTTATGTTAAAGATAGTGTGTGAGAGAAAAAAGATGGAAAAGAAGGTGGAAGCGGGAAAGGAAAGGAAACTGACTAAGGAAGAACCAAATAAAACTGATCTGATATAAGGAAGAGCAGAGAACTAATCTGATAACACGAAGGAAACTATGCAGCAGGATATCTTCCTGCGTGTATGAGGACAAACAAGTTAGAATTGTCTACCCCTCAAAAAAATAATGATAATTATATTAATTAGAGTAAATAAAAATGTAACATATAATGTGCTGACTGTACGTTTATGACAAAGGGGAAGCGCCACAAATATCCCCCTTTTCCCTATACACACACCCACACACGCATACATGCACACACACGCACACACTCACACACATACATGCATACACACTCACTCACACACATACACACACACATACGAAACACAATGTATATTACGGATAAATACTATTTAGGGAATAGATTAATACAAAAATACAAACATACATACATACATGCAAGCATCGATAATAACATACTTGATAGGGAACAAAGAACATCATAAATTGTTATGATTGCAAAATAACTAAACATGATCGTAAGACCCTATATGTTGAAATCGACATCTTCCAAATTCCTTCACGTTAAAGAGAAAGATGTTTTTTTAACAAATCTCAGACAGAAGAAAAGTAAACTTGCCTGCAGCATTGTAGAATCTTATCACTGATCGTTTCCGTACCCGAAGCGCGCTGGGTAATAACGGTGAAGGGTTGTGAGGGAGCGGCATCCATGGTCGACGCACACGAACTCAGCGGCGATGTAGTAGGCCTACAGTGCGACCTCGACGATGACGACGATGGGTATAGAAGAGGAGGCGGACAGCTCTTCTTCGAGGTATATTAAAGATGCGACAAATTGTTTAACCATAACGTATTAGTTTCTTTATAGCGGGGTTGCGTGTGACAATTTTCAATGACCGGTCACATGATTGACATGCGATACAGAAAGTGAGGATCAATTAAGCATCACTCGCTGTTCAATTCACATGAACATGAGGACAGCACTTGCGATAGTTTCGAAAGAGTTTCAAGTACATCCAACGGAGCATGACAACACTGATCGATTCTGGTCGGGGCAAACTGAGAGCAAATCTGAAGTGCCCTACTAATAAAGGGAATCAAGAGCAGATAAGAGAAGCCAATAGTGACAAAATTCAAGAGAAGCCAAGAGCATCCGAGAAAAAATACATTTCCCTAAGCAAATAAAGATGAACGTAAGTAAATACACACATTCCTTCATATTTTAACAACAACTTTCATTACTAAACTTAAACTTTCTAGAAAATATTTGAACATATGATATAAGAATTAAAGGAATTCAATTTTATTGCTTCGATTTTTCATTTCAACATCTTGTTATGTTTGGACTTTCTCAAACTTCTGCCAATCAAGTGATTTTTGTACTTTCAATTCCATCAATTATCAGACCTGGATTTTCTTATGCGGAATAGTCAGGAAAATTGGACTGGTCTATAATTATTATCATTTATTTATTATAATTTATTCGACCATAAGAATTACTCCTCTCCAAATATTCATCATAATAGCTTTTGAGGTACACTTAAGTGTTTCTGTCCTTTTATGACAGGGTAAGGAGGTAGAGTACGATATAAGGGCACGATTAACATTTTTTTTTCTTATTTTATTTGTTTTTATTTCTGTCGATTAAACGAAATCATGAATGTTTTATTTCATGCCATGTTTTACGAAACGAATTTATTACCTACTATGTTATTCTAGGGACTCTGCGCTTCAAACATTTATGCTTATGCTTTGTTCCTACTATGTATTCTATTTTGATGTAATACGCTGTTCTTGTCAATGTGATTGTTTATTATGCATGGTGAAAATAAATAAACAAACAAATAAACAAACATTACATATAACAACATAATAACACTGAAATACATGAATAGCAAAACAGCGGACGCAGTACAATAGAATATATAGATGACAGAAAGAGCAGTGTGTGGGTCTGGGTACACATAAGTAAAGTACGTCACTATTGCCTGAGTGCATGTGGACCCACGTATGCTGTCTCAAGATAAGTACAAAGAAATGATATATTGTACAAGATGACACAACAAATCTCATTATTAAAGGGAATATACTGTATTGGGAGGACAAAAAGCCTTTAAAAGGTGATCGTGAGCAATTTTCTTGCCAATGGTTTTAAATTCATGTATGGTCCAGTTTAGAAACTTGCTGAAAGTTATTTGCCCTCAAATGATCCACATTTGGTGAAATTAGTGCTTAATGTTCAAAATGTTCAAAATGTTTGGCCCGAACATTTTGATGATTTGTAATTTAATCACTAATTACACCAAATGTGGATCATTTGTAAAGTGGACAATACATTGATTTAAGACCATTGGCAAGAAGATTGCTCACGTTCACCTTTTTGAAGGCTTTTTGTCTTCCCAATACAGTATATTCCCTTTAAACAAAATGTTAGGCTAAATAGAAGTATATATTTTTTTAGAATAGAGTGGTTGAGGAACATGATAAAGATGGCACCCAATCGCTTAATACCTTGAGAAATGAAATATTAGTCTCTCTTTACACTTTTTAGCTTCCGGTGATACAGTGTATGATGTGGAGATTGAGGCGAGTGCCAATTGAAGGAGTAGAAACTATACTGCTGCACATTTGTGTCACTTCAGATATTGTAAATGTCTATATCAAGAAAAAATACTTTTGGGTTTGAACTATGCAACCTGTTCTCGGGAGACCTGTTCGCGATGCGTGTTCTTATCAACTCCTTCTCTGCCAGGCTCAAGACCACGCATCAATGTTCCATAAGGAGTGAAGGATGTCATGTCAAATCCTGACATATAATTAATAGGTGGATACGGATCTCACGATTGGATATCAATCACCTAAATTAGTTGGGAGAGTCTGCATGCGTCACGAATTATACATTGTCTTTCTGATCAGTGTTTCTTGATATAAACACATAAGGACGATTTAATTCTTCAGAAGAGTTTCAGATCTCGGAAGATTCAGATTCAGATGTCCGCGAAAATCCGTTGGTAGAGCGCCTTTGCGACAGAAAGACGAGTTCATGCATCTCCCCTTCATCATTCGGGCAACAGGCACCACATTCAAGGATGGTTGCTCCACACACTTTGGCCGTATCCAAGATCTTCGAGGCCGCAAGGTAGGGATCTAGATTAAATTGCGCAAAAGCTCTTAACGCTCTCAGTATCAACCCAGGAAAGGCCCATTCACTTATTACACACCTCATGCATCCATGGTACTCTCAGACTTTCAAAAAAAAAACAACTAACGGATAGTAGTTGTATACATTCCATGGCTGCAATTATTGCACAACCTTCTGCCGCGATTTCAGCACCACATGAAGGAATCGTATGAATAAACAATTTTCGTTACGTATGCAAATTTTATTTACATCGTCCAAACAATACGTTACAGATGTTAACCCCAAACTTTGTCCGAGGTTTGTCCGCGTAGCCACAACTAATAGGTTCAGAGTGCGTTTTATCCATCGAAACTGAATCACGAAATATAGGTGGTGGTACTAACGCGTCACTGTGATTAAGGGGGAAAATTGTGAGTACATTACGAAAATAGTTTATTGCTATAGACGTGGCATTAAAATGACATCGTGGGACGCGTGATGAAAGCTGAACTGTTCCTTTGTCTTCTTCCTGACAGTTAATTATTAATTCCAATTCTTCGTTACTATATTCACCTCATAAAGATAAAGTAAAACATACATGATACAGTGATACATGTGCAGGTATGAACTACTTTCTAAAATGAATTTGGTACCGACTCTTTCCTTTGTAGTCTGATCATTACCTGTACCAGACACAATGATGCTCAATTTGATTTGCGTGCATAACTGCTGAAATCACATACTTAGTACTTAAAGGGTCCAATCACCATTTCCTTCCTGTTTCGTCTTCCTCGTACAGTCTGATCGCCATCATCGTCTGTTCTGTGATAGCGAACGTGACCGCTATCTTCGTCATCGCTACCGTGCGAGCCCTTCGACAGACGACTCACAACATGCTGATCGTGAACCTGTGCGTCTCAGACCTGGGGCTGGTGGTCGCCAGCATGGCGTGGTCGCTGGCGTCCGTCCTGGATGGGGGCCGACTCCTTATCGAACACCCTGCACTCTGCAAAGTAAGACTAAGGAACTTTAAGGGCAATCCCAAACAGACAATCTCAAGACCACTCTGCTTTTCAAATAAGAACAAAAATTGTTTTTAAAAATGCATGAATTTGTAAATATCTTGAACTGTAACGAGTTTTGAGACGAGACTCCTTTGTTTAAAAAACATTGCTTTGACAACATTATGATTGTTCACGAGTATGAATATTAACGAGTCAGATTGAGTGAGACTATCGGGTACTTGTTACTCTATCATCGTGTCTTCTCCGTCGACCAGAAATGGCCTGGAGGTTAAGTCGCTGCCCGGTAAGCGGTAGATTGGAGGTTCCAATCCTTCTCATTCCAACCTGTTTTCTGACATGTTTTTTCGCTCATTTACAGGATGGATCACGCTATCTTTACTACTAGGTGTATACCGAACATTGTTTCAAAATCATTATTATGATTCTTGTAAAATAAGCCATTGCTGCATGGGGCTACATTGATGATACTTGTATCATCACGAGACTTTTGCCATGTTGCATATCATTTTTCAGTTGTTTTAACTTACCATGAATGGCAACTACCATAACAACAGCCAACGAGCTCTCATTATTGCACCTGTTGCCACGGTAGTTACCATTGATGGTAAGTTACAACAACTAAAAATATATATGCAACTGTCCTTGTCAAAAGTAAGATGTTGCAACATTATTCATGATTTGATGTTATGATCAAAGTAAACATTGCTATTAACATTATATTAATTAGCTGGCACATAATTGAATTATTTACAAGACGGTACGTTCTACCCGATGGTTATATCATTACATGATAATGAATGAATATTTTTGCGTTACAGATGAGCGCGTACGGTACGAAGGTGTTCTCAGTGAATATCTTGCTGACTATTCTATCAATTTCAGTCGACCGCACCATCATCGTCAGGAAACGAGCTTTGCGTGATAAAGGTCTTTGCAGGATATCGCTTATGATTGCTCTTTCGTGGTCGCTGGCCATAGTCCAACCTTTCAATCTGATACACAGACTTACAAAAGAAGGGGAGCATACAGTGCACTACGTCCCCGACATTCGCCTATGTTCTGACGAGTTCCATGATCAAAAGCGGATAAGCGTTGCGCTGGTGGTAGCGTACATCTGTCTTACCCTCGTGCTGGTGGTGTGCTACGTGGTCATCATATCCTCCCTCTGGAACTCAGCATGTAACATCAAGGCGCGCCAAGATGCTGGCAAGAGATCACGGGCAGCGACAACGCTCGGGTCTGTTCGCGATGCGGCTTCCATAATGACGCCTGATCCAGCCTCTCTCGGCGCTGATTCGAGCGGTATAGAAAAGTGCGAGGATGAATATGCATCTCTCACACAGTCGTTTTGGCGCCCATCGGCACATTCCAATAACCAGATCCACTCCACGTATGGTGAACCCGAGCATCTATGTGATCCCGAAGTTGGGGGCAGTACGCTTAATCTAGTGCGCACCGGAAGTACTTCCTCGACAGTCCCGGGGGACATACCGGATGTTGAAACGCGAGGATGGTGCGAAGGTGAAGCTACGAATACGGACGATGCATCGCCATCGCCATCGCCGCCGTCGGTGCATGAAACAAGCTATTACGTCTCTTGGTCAAAGAAGAGCGGAAAAGTTAGGCTATTGATGAGCCGATCAGGAGACAGGCCTGCTTTTGAGGAGGTGGCAGATGACGTCGTACGAGATGCGGAACTTCAGAAAATATGGCGAGAGAGAGTCGCCATCAAGAAAAGGAGGCAGAAGTTTGCCACTGAGAAAAGGGTAACGGCAATGGGTAAGCTCCTGTACATCGAATCTTATAACTGGCAGATTCTATGGTGTGTCAACCTACTCTTGTCACCCTACAGTATACTAGCACAACTCTAACGTGCTCTGCTCGTGTAAACCATGGATATCAGTGTATTTTGTGAATGAGGAAGAGGACGAGCAATGGGAAAAAATAACTTTAAAAAACCTCTACCGCTTAGATGATGCCGGTCGAGAAGGAAACGCGCACAACCACAGTGCATAACTGGTGATGCAAAAACAAAGGTCTTTCTTGTCTTTCCTTTTCTTTTCTTATTCTTCTAGAGAAGGAGGGAGGATTTAAGTGATGTCATTGTCTTTGGTAAAGAATTATACTGCAATCAAAACACAAGAGTCTCGCAATTTGTATATGCCTAGTGTGATATATGATCAATCTGATAAAATCTCTTGCTTCTGTTTCAGCAATGTTGACCATCAATTCATATTGATCATTTCCCCCCTTTGTGCACTTCCAGGCGCGCTACTGGTCATATGTCACGTGATCTTTACGGCTCCTACCGCTGCACTGGCAGCCTTTGATTCAGACCCTCCACCCGGGGTTGGTATATGTACTACGTGGCTATTTTACTGTGTGGCAGTTGTCAATCCGCTCATTTACGCCTTGATGAACGACCACGCCAAGGAGGAACTCCTCAAATACAAGAGAACCATCCAGAAAAGCGTTACCAGTAGATGGACGGCGTGTCTAGTTAGGCATCCGTGAAGGAACGAGGAAATTAATATGACAGTGTTCCGACGAATATAGAAGTCCTATTTGTTTTGTTTATAATGACATGAATAACTATTACTGAAAGTCTCAAGACCTTAATTTCGATACTTTATGACGGTATTAAACATTGCACACAAGAGTCAGTTTGGGGGATCAAACCAGTCTTAGATTCCCTCTTTTTCAACAAAAGCGCAAATCCGAGAGAAAAACAAAACACCAGACGGGTTTGCACTTTACCCTACACGTTATGGCGATGCTGTGATCATGATGATGATATCACTATCCGTTGTCATATATCTTGTTTGATTGTCATCACACTCGGTTTCAGTCTTTG
Source organism: Arbacia lixula (assembly GCA_963669155.1). NCBI lineage: Eukaryota > Metazoa > Echinodermata > Echinoidea > Arbacioida > Arbaciidae > Arbacia > Arbacia lixula. The sequence continues at coordinate 646,017 of OZ022585.1, forward strand.
ACAGTGTAGGGGAGCTAAGTGGGAAAAGGTTCAGTTGTACATTACGCATCTAGAAACTGACTGAATTGCCCATTGCCAGAATTACAGCAGCATATTCCCAATTTACATTTCCAGTTAATCACGTCATTAATTTTGGCACGTACTCAGTTAGAATGTCTTGACGGTATCAGTTTCTGGTCGCAATTTATTTCTCTGTCAAGAACAGAAGTGCTGCAAATATCCCTTTCCTTTCACATTCATGATTAATCTGCCAAGCTGTCCTGTACAGTCAACACCAGCACCAAAACATTGTAGCAAAAGCATCGTAGAATATGGATGATGCTTCAGCGGTTTGAATAAACGCAGATATTTGGATATGGCGGAGTTTGATCGATTTGGTTCGCAACCAAACGGAACACTTTCACCCTCTTCAAACTTGTCAAAGGCATTGCAGGCATCCAGGTAAGACTGGCGAGCTTTTTTTCTCGTATGTACGTGTGTCGAGGTAGCGAGCATGTGAGTACATGAATAGTCATGGTAGTAGTAAGTAGTGGCATGGGGAAAGACAAAATCCTAAACAAAGAGGTATAAGAAAATGATGAACACTGAGGAGGAAGAGGGTGAGAAAGGCAGAATTGAGAGAAGAGATGAAGGAAGTAGATACAAAAGGTGCATGGCAGTAATAACTGCAGAAAAGTCCAGAAATTAGGAGAAAATTATGTGCAAATGGTTCGCTCTCCTAGCCCAGTAGGCAGTGAGGAAACTTGCAATGATAATGAAGGGTCTTAAAAACCTGTTTTAGTTCGAGTCTCAAGAAACCTTGAAAATAACGATAATACGGTAATTTCGGTAAAAAAAACACATGTCAAAATGTCAAGAAATCACTTCTGCTTTGAAAAGGTGTCATGCTTTACCTCTTTTTTTGTCCATGCAAGTTAACGATTATGAACAATGTGTAAAGGAGGATGCTGGGGGGTAAGGGTGATTGTAAGGGGGTGCTGGGGATTAGGGCGATAGTGAAGGGGTGTGGGTCCCCACAGGTCTCGCACCGGACTAGGGCTCTCACGCAGACTCACGCTGACTAAAGACCAGTCCTCACACCAATATCCAGGGACGGTGACGACGCTGCCGGGGGAAGCAGAGAAGTCTTTTATTAGATTAAGAATCATCATCAGAGAACAATGAGAACATATGAATATACAAATGATGAAAGAAAGTGTGACTTGAAGATACAGTCATCATTTCGAGCTACAATAAACTTTTAAATTAAGATCATAACCCATCAATGGGTGTACGTCACTGAAATACCTATAACGCTGGTTGCCATAGTAACAAACACTGGAAAATCACATTGTCCCCTTTCAAACTCTCAACATGAAAGCAGCATTCTGTTAACGCTAATACTAGTAGTATCATAACAAACACCTAAAAACATGTAACATAACAAATCAAAATATCACTGAACATGATCGCTGCTCCTGCAGATGTGCATGCACAACACATCCAATCTAACTCCCATTCCTATCCCCTATCCATTGCTGAACTCCTTATGAAGGCTAGACAATTACTTTGAATAAAACAAACCTATGACAATCGTACAGTAACGACCTAGGCACAGAGCAATATTCATATGCTAATTACTTGTTCCAGTAAAAACACTCCCGATATTACCGTTAAATACATCACAATAATTGATCGCTTAAAAGTATGATGAGCAATTGCTCCTCTCAAAAACTAGTCTCTTCCACAAACACTCTATAAGGATCTCTCTTACACGCCCACACAATATAACTCTACCACACAATTACCGGCTATATTGATAGCGTACAAAATGTGTACCTAGCTCTGGAGTATAGTTAAACATCGCTATCCCTTTGTTACTAAGGTTAACAACAATAGCTTTAACCACGATCGTTGATATTCATATATGTCTTATTCGGCCTTGTTGTACTATGTAAACATAGTCTAAAAACGAACAGTAATGCAATCAAAACATACGCGCAGATATTCATTGACATATGTCTATTCAACTACATTACACCTTTATTTATCTATGAAAATGGCTTATACTATCTATACCAGAATCAGTCAACATCTGGAGTAGATATCCCAGTCTAGTGTTCAAGACGTAAATACCAATAGTCACAAAAATTCCCAAACATTCTAAAAGAATCAAAACTGCGTCTGTGTTAAGGTATAAAAATAAATAACTCACAACAACCACTTAATTTGAAATCCACATATACAACCAGCTCTTGTTATATCAGTACTTTGATTCCAACGACATTAAACTGGTACTAAAGCTATATTCACATCACGACTAAGCGACCAATAGTGGAAATACAAAGTCCAGCCCAATAATCAATCTCCTTATGTAAGATTTCTATACTTTATACTAACAAGAGTACATTGTATAATATTAGCTACACGGTCTCTAAAATGTCATCTTAACATCACACAAGGTGAGGAACAGACTGTCACCAAGATTAACCTCTACTCATACTACAACAAACCACTATTATGAAATGCAAATTGAAAAGGGCAAAGCTCTCATCTAGATATGAATACCTTACACTGTCCAAAAATGCTGAAATAAAAGATAATGCCTTAAACTTGAACATCGATTCCCAGACACAGATTTAAATGTAGGCTGTGTTTTAACGAGCCCTTTCCATTAGTGAAGACACCTAAACTGACACATTAATCTACGTATGTACTCACTAGATAGACCTCTTTTTAGCCTACCGACATAAAAATCCTGGCCCAACCGCCAACTACCTACATTCTCTTACCCAACTTATCCATACTACCAATCCAATCCACTTATAATCGAAATAGTCCACAATACATACACCAGACATTGACACAATAGGCCATTAGACATGTTAACCTTAGCCAGATGTAAACAAAACCCTTAAATACATCTTCTCACTACAATTCAGCAAACGACTACTCGATCAACCTAATAAGCGTACGCGACATTCCAGGGGAATGCTACGCGCACCGAGAACGGCCTAGTTATGCGATGCAAACTCATTCATACACGTTCGTATGTACCGTAGTCTATGTACGTACATGTATTATGTGTAAGGATTTCTGAACACTAGGAATAACAGTACAAGATCATAATCAAAAGCCAAATATTACCAATCCACTCACACTTAATAATTGTATCATGCTCCCAAAGTACGCTTTATACATTCATAATCAACCTACACATCAGTTATCATTATAAAAGAACATTATATTGCCGAAACTAGTATAATCAAATTTCTTCCACAAAATGTTAAACTCACCTGCCGGGGGAAGCAGAGAAGTGCCGTCACGCGCACTGAAGCACGGACGCCCCCTTTTGTTCTCTGCTATATAGTATATCGCCGTACGCACCCCTCACAAATGGAAAAAATATACAGGCAAGCCCAGATTCTCTCTTTATTGAGTGTTTTCCTCATTTTTAGCATGTTTAGGTTCTCGAAACATTCTGTCCAATAATTGGAGAGCTCATGATGTGAACATTGGGCTCATTATATGGACATTAGGCTCACAGACAATCTACTTACAAAAAAAATCGCATTTTGAACAAAATCTTTCTTTCTAAAAGCCTCATCATCATTTTGGTGGGAGCAGTCATCTTCAATACTTTCACCGCGCTCGTCATTCTGCGGGTGCAGCACCTACGGCGGAACCCCTACAACCTCTTAGTCCTCAGCCTGTCTGTTGCCGACCTGGGTGTCGCCCTCGCTAGCATGACCTTCTCGTTGGTGTCCATTTTTGACGGCGGACATTTCTTAACGACGCACGTTTGGGCTTGCAAGGTGAATTTTTTTTTTCTTCTCAATTCCTCACCTCCACATTTTATCTGAACAGACAAACGCTTTGGGGGATATTCCAACATCAATTGTAGATGTGAACCATAGAAACTTGTATAATAAACCTCGACACAAAGGAATGTGTTTTTTCTTCGAATAAACATTATCATTCTTCTTGCTGAAAAAACCGCAATAACCACAAACAAAATACTGTTCATATAGGTCTAACCTTTAACCTTAAATAGCACCCTTGCCTAACCTTTTTTTCCTATAGATGAACGGCTTCTTGTCAATGATGTTCTCCTTCGTCAACTTCCCGCTGATCGTAGCCATCGGGCTGGATCGTCTGCTTGTCGTCGTGTTCTCGCATCGCTTCCCGCCTAACCGCTGGCGCGTCTGTCTCTTCGTCGTCTCCTCCTGGCTGGTTGGTCTGGCGATCGCGATCATCGGGGCAGTGATCGGATACAAATACGAACCCACCACGAAGCACTGCACGGGCGTCTGGGAAAATGCCGTCTTCCGCATCGGTTGCAGTGTAGTTTACATGGGCGTCACCGTACCCGTATTGGTGGTCATCTACACCGTCATCGCATGCCACATTTGGAAGGAGGGCGTGCGCCTTCGTTCGCACGATCTTCAGAAATCGGGCTCTCTGTCGGATCTCCGATCCGTGTCGACGACCATCGGGCTGTCATCAACTGCGGATTCTGTAAAGGTACGTCCGGATGCTAGCGGCTCCCCGTTGGCGCTTATCCCCTGCAGTTGACCCCATAGCAAACCCGCAGCGGCACACAAATGTAAATATGAAGCTTCTTTTATAAATGCCCTGGCGTTCCACCATTTCGCCGGAGGGTGTAAAACCTTATTCAGGAATAACCGTCTCATTGTATTGATTTACAAAGGTTACCCCTTTTTGCACGCACTGTTCAGAAATGATTTAACTTTTCTTCACTGAAAGAAGCCCTGTTGAATAAATAGTAGATCCGATTTAAAGTATCGAAATTATCCAAACAAATATGGCAATGGACAATTGACAAAAATCATAGAAATCCCCTCATAAACGGAAATGTATAATAAAGAAGATGAAAATTCATTGTAGTCTTTCAAAGTGTAATATGAATTAATGTGAAACTTCGATCCTTTCTAACATATGTCTCGTATGTTGACATGAGTACAACTGCACAAACATGACCACGCTTAAAGGGAAAATTCACCGTGAAGTTAAGTTGATTTTGACAAAAGAAGAAACGTAGAAGAAATATATTATTGGACGTAAATCCATAAAAGAATAACAAAGTAATGATATTTGTGCCGTCACGCGCGAGGCGCTCTCCCATATATGGTGTGTGCTATACGATTCCACAAATTGCTTTATTTCTGTTTTTGATGAAGCAATAAATCTTGATCGATTAATCACATAGAGGTATCTGTGTAAACACGTGTGTCTGATGATAGATCAAATGCACATCTAAAATGATGCATATCCTTCTGAGAAAATTGATCTTTTTTTAGGTAGTACACAATATGGGAAAGCATCTCACACGTGACGACACAACATCTCTATTTTAAAAAATCGTAAGTCTCTTAGCCTTTGATGGATTGTTATCAAAGCTTCACTTATCTGTTACTTTCATGTTTCTGCTTTTATTCAGGGTGGACCTTTCCTTAAAAGGAAACTCAATATCCTCTTTAAATGATATGAAGCCTCTTCACTGACATGAAAACCTCTTCAAGATTTAACAACCCCTTTATGACCTATCGAGGAAATAGACCAACAAAATATGGCTCGAGCTTCAATCGGGAAGAAATTTTGTTTGTTATGTTGTGCTTTAGTCACCTTTTTATTTAATCTAGGGCCTCTTCAAGATCTGACAGCCTTTCTTATGATCTCTCGATGAAACGGACCAACAAATATGGCTCGAGCTTCAATCGGAAGGAGATTTTGATTGATGTGTTGTGCTTTTGTCACTTTTTTTAAAATTTTAGAGCCCGTCCTCCACTTCATGCTATTGCCTTGCATTTTTGGTAAAAAGACGAGATGTGGATACCGTACGCCCGGGAGAGCAGTCCACATCTAGTGATGGGAACGGTCGAATACGCGTAGGGCCGCAACAATCACGGGACGAGGACCTTTCCGCAAGCCAAGGACAGGCTTCTACAATGACCCGCTATACCCACTCTACCATTGGCCGAACTCTCCACCAAAAAACTCGACGCAAACGCCGGCTTCGTCGCCACAAAGCCCATAGGCGTGTGGTTATAATGGGTATGTCTCAGCAGTTATGATAGAATCATTGCTTACGAGCTATGTAAAATGGAATTACTATAGCACTGACCCCAACAAAATCAATTTTTTCTCTTATTTAGAGATTGTAGGCTTTCTATGGATTTTCCTTAAGCATTTTGCACTCTCATTCTCTCCTTCTTAACTTCTTACAGGTATGCATAATTGCAGACTTATGGAAATGCGTCACGCCTGTGCGTCAATTAAGAAATCGACGCACATTAGTCACTGTCTTACGCTATTGATAAATCTCCGTAGAATTTAATCGAATCATTTATTTACCGTCTATTCATGGAAATTCATTTTTCTTACAAAAAGAAATACCTACAATACCAATAACTGGGTGCGTCGATGCTTCACTTCTTTGAGCAATCTCAATAAATATTAAATGTTGTATGCGGTATGTAAGGATGCGACGTGATTTCGCATGCGTTAAGGTCACCGCAGAGGAATCAATTTTGCCACGATTTAGCCAGTCGCAGACTAGTGGGGTCGTCTGCGCTGACATTTAGGTCGCGTTGATTCAATCATGGACCTATCATGGATGGACTGCGCTCGGATAGACTTCCTTTGATGTATGATGACCGCCGCCTCATAAAAAATTAAGGCGTACAGGTGTTTCAAACAATACGCTGTATTAGGCAGTGCCTTCCTCTGAATAACAAAAGAAAGTCTGGTTTGAGAAATATGTCAACGGTTCACCCTTAGCTGGGAGTTCATAGCTGATCTTATTATACACACTGGAAATTAGATTGGGGGTGAGCGAAGGGAAATTTTGATAAAATTGTAGAAAGAATTTGGTCCGTAACTTTTTTGGACATCTCCGCACATGAAATTGTGGTTGTTTCCATGGAAGGTGAAACACTCAATAAACGATTTACAAGATATTTGTAAGGAAATATGATTGCCCAATGTGCCACATAGAGGCATTTCTCTGACATGTTTTCGACAGTACTCTCGATTTATCAAAAATACGAGGCAAGAAGATAATCTGAAATTCACAGAATCGTATCATTTTACGATGTTCTACAACTGCACATGCACTTCAGTACATGAAGTGGTTCTGAAATCTTCTGCACATACAGAATATATATTCCTCTAAAAAAATGCATCCAAAATTTGTCTTGCATATTTGGAAGCGAACCTCCCTCGATCAAAGAACCAAACGCGTCAAATATCATATTGTGCTATCAATGAACGCAACTGGTGTAGGAATAAATTACTCTTCGTGCCGAATCCAGTTCTAACACCTTCCTGATTCAGTAAACAGAGACGAGTTGACGCAACGGACTGATGTGACGCTTGCGCATTGCGTTCGGTCATCCCCTAATAATAATGCAAAGTTATTTCCTTTTATATCTAACATTTGCAGGCGCTCTCCTAGTCCTCACCACGCTGGTGTGCTGGACACCTTACCTCCTCTTCCACGGGGGCTTTGTTCCCCTACAGGAGGGCCATTGGTTCTGGGTCTTCACCATGTGGCTGGGGTACTGCAACGCCCTCCTCGACCCCCTCGTCTACGCCTTCCTCAACCGCCGGGTCGTCCGCGAGATATCCAGGATCAGAAGCGGGATGGGCCGTCTCTGCTGCGCATGAGCTGCGGAAGGGTAATCAATAGCTGTAGAGCGAACCCTGATATCAGGTGGCGCTTTACAGCAATAATCTTTCCACTTAGTTAGTGGAGAGATCAGTGTTTACAAACAGATTCCAAAGAGGCTCGTATCCAAAGTTGCCTCATGTTCAGGCGTTTTTCTGACACATAAAAGTTACCTTAACAGCACATATATATATTATGAGGAGGTATCTTTCAATGAAACAAGCATATTTACGTTAGTATAGCGCTTGAAATTATCATTCCGGACACAAACAGTTCCTTTCAACTCGAAGTCATAGCATGTTCATCCATCGCTTTCAGCGTTACATAAATCTCTCATACTATCAAGAAAACTTCGACCAGGTAGGACAATAATTGTATGTATATCATTAGGTCCTGAGAGCATGATGACGTTTCATCTGCGCGTGGGCTGCGAGGGCATTACACCCTTATTTTGTCAATAGAAAAGGTACCGTGATCATGTCGACTTTTGAACATCCGATGAACGTATAGAGATCAAAAGTTTACATAATACCCACGACATTCAGTGAAATTTGTTCGCTTGCCAAATATCGTAAAGTTTACGATATCTTCAGAAATATGAATACTACCATGACGAATTTGGTATCTAATAAAAGAGCGTATTAAGCTCTTTCACATGATTGGAATGCCGTTAGGATTAAATTATATTTCAAATACAATTTTCTTTGAAGAAAAAAGAGTAATATTCGTGTCAAATTTATTCTATTTTTTGTCATTATATTTTCAAACATCGTTTCATAGAAATATATAGATGTCAACTTTATGATTTGTATAACATTTTCTATCATGATATGTCACCACTGAACAAAAAAGTGTAATCTGAAATGTTTGTGTTGAGAAGTAACTAGCACAAATAGCAGGTTTTTATTTCGAATTTGTCTAAAATGCAATCATGTGTACATTCTATAATGGTGCCAAAATGCATAGGACTGGGGGTGATCGAGTGGGCTTATTGGGGCTCCCATTTTTGGTTTATTAGTATTTTAAGCATCGGCCCGAAGTAGGGGTCATATTCTGAACCCCGCCATGAAAGCGAAAGTGACCACCCCCCCCCCCCCCCTCTGAAATTTTATATCTGAGTTGTCCGTATTAAGTTGGCCACGTTCATTGTTTACATGCCACAACTCGAAACAAATCGCACTTCAATCCACTTATGTTCGTTGTGGCTCAGGGTTGATTGTTCGCACGAAATCCATTCCTTGCTTCTCTCCACCTCATTGGACGTCTGTATAATCAAGGATATGCACATGGATATACAGCAGCTGCTCTCAACAATATGATGCATACGCGATTGCGTCACGTTCACCTGGATTTCATATTAGGTCATACGCATTCCTATTTATACATGCATACATTTCAGCTTTCGCTGCTGAACTTTTAATTTTGTCACTAAGTGCTTCTTACGTAGTTAAATAGGACGAGCGAATACGAAATTTGATACTTTTTGAGATGGAAATACTAGCTTGGGCGCGGTTGGCCGCGTTTTTCATGTTACTTGTCCGAAAGGAAAATATCTGAAAGTAACGTTTCATGCAATTTTGTAAGCAGGTATGATGCGGAACATTGTGAAATTGAGACTTTTATACTGCAACTTGACATCACATTTAGAGCCTTTACGCCATATTGTAACACTTTTCCTCGACTGAATCTTTACTGATGCATCGTAGGTATTACATGTCACAACTGCGCAAGCATATGGGGTGAGGATATTTCCCCAAATTCTTCTGCGCATCCGATTTTGTTTATACGTCAAATCCAGGCAAAACTCATCCAGAGAATCGGCGGCATTGAACATCGAGATCAAAGAGAAAATCTTTGTAAAGCGTTCTTTTGTGACTAGAAGGAGAGTACAATGAATCTGCATTAATTAAACGGCTGATGGATATCCATGTGCTAAAACATCCTTGGTATAATATTGTATAACTACCGTATCAAATAATATAGCCTGTTGTCCAGGCGGTTGGGCTTTTCTAAACCAAAGTATTAAAAAAAGAGTTGGCGACAATATACTTATCATTCTCAAGGTTTTTTTTCAACTGTGGGACGGACTGAGCAAAGAGGAGAATGTTAGAACATTAGACTCTATTTTTCAGTTTGGATCAGAAAAGTCCAACAGACTGGAAGACAGGCTACAGGTAACACTTGATTTTTTTTTTATGCGTGTTGGGATTGCTTGAACCGTGGTCCCTCCGTAGTACGGTCCATGCTTAAACCACAACAACAACAGGTCCACTGAATTATGAAATATTTCCGAGATATAGAATTCAAATAGTGTAGAAAAACCCGACTTCTTTGTATAGTGTGCTCTCAGGCTCAGCTGTTTATTAAAGTGCTAATAACACGTGAACCTTCCCGTTGCCTATATAATAACATCCAATAATCTGTGTAAAATCATCCACTAAAACGAATTTCACATTTGTTTGCCGCAATAAAATCGAATTTTGACGAAAATTTGAAAAAACGCACGTCTCAAGTGACGTCAGAAGAGTCAAAATGCCATAAATGCCAACGGCGTGAATAAAATATTTTATTCATGCAGTTCAAACAATACGTTCCCAATGGGAACCCCAAAGCTTGTCCGAGGTTTGTCCGAATATCAACAACTAATAGATTCAAAGTGCATTCCATCCATTTAATCTGAATGACAAGATACAGGTGAATGAAATAACGCGTTACTACGCAGTTAGGGGGGGGGGGAGTTGTGAATACATTACATTTTTGACTTCTCTGACGTCACTGGAGGCGTGCGTTGTTGTTGTTGTTGTTGTTTCAAATTTTCGTCAAAATGAGACTTAATTGCGGCAAACAAATGTGAAATACGTTTTTAGTGGATAGTTTTACAAAAATTGGTGGGAACTTATTTTTCTAATTTAGTAACCCTTTAATACAAAGTTGACAGGATTTCAACACGTTATAAACATTGTTCTACATGAGTCACCTTATTTGTCGTATGAAAATACCGAAAATACTGGGACAAACGTGAGCATGTACGCGACTTGAACTTTGGATGCCCCGTCAACAATTCTCGTTAGATGAAAGGGTCCATATAATTCCACTAAAGGACCGTCTTAAATTACCTTTTTTGTAATATACCGTGGTATTTTCATAATTTTGGACAATGGGTTCATGTTGGGGTATATGTTTTGTGTACACGTTATGATCATTAAATAAATAAAGAAACAACATTTCCAATGCGCAGAACGTTTTCCACGTGTGTTAACTTATGATATGTTAATGTTCAGTGTTTTTTTTTTTGTTTAAGTAAACACAACAAAAACATCAAGTCCCCCCTAAGCAAAATAGCATAACTTTTTATCGAAGACGTTTTGGGCAAAATAATTGGGCAGAATTGTTCCTTAACTTATTGGCTAACTTATGTGTTAAAATCACATTTATCCAATTAGTAATGCATGAGTGGGCAAATTTTAAAGGCAAAAAATGTTACAAGGGTAATTTGGGGATTCTGTCATATGAATTTTTGATGAAGTCCATTTCTGGTGCATAATTTATGTCCTTTCAATGTTTGTCATTCATCTCTCAATGCATTAACATCTATCCCGACACTTGACCCATACTTCTGGTTGAGTGAGCACCGTTTAACAAATACTCATCCCTCTTGAGTTTGAAACTTTAAAAAAAAAAAACTTTATTTTGATGAAAAAATAAAACTGGATATTTTGACAAAGATGTAACATGACCTGTTATGTACACATTAGAATTCATTTCCGTGTCATGGTTGAGTAAATACACTTTAAAAATCGCACAAGAAATGCCAAAATGTACTGTTAAAACGGCATAAATAATTACCCTTGTGACTTTTGCCCACTCATGCATGACTAATTGGATTAATGTCATTTTCACACAGAGGTTAGTCAATAAGTTAAGGAACAATCCTGCAAAAAAAAATCCCAAAACCGCTTTGATAAAAAGTTTTGCTATTTTTCTTAGGGGGAGGGCTTACTTTTTTGTTGTGTTTAGAAAACAAAAACACGTGGTGAGTTCGCTAAGCAGGAGGCATTGTCTTCCTTAACTTTTTTAAGGGGGAAATATATGTGAGTGTGTCCCTTACATAATTCACAGCGTGAACTAATTTTCGGATTCTAGGATGGCTCATAATAAGAAGTTGAAAACATCAAAGATCACTTCTTTTTCAAGCATAATGAGAAAGAAGAACATGATGACGAACAGCCGTCTACGTCAAAATCGGATGATGTCGGAGATAGACCTGTTCTTCCGGAAGTTCAACCCAGAAGAAAGTGCCGTTGAGGGTGATGGAGCATCTGAGGCGAAAAATGATGATGAAACTGATGCCGGTTTTGACGACTGGGTTAGCCCCAATCACCCCAAAAAATTAACTTCTTCCATTCCAGTACTAGAAACTAAACCGTAGAAAATTCTGTTTCAAGCCAAATGGTACCCAAACTACCCCGGGATCCATTACGAGCCCTCCCTGCAATATGTGTCAGTTCATGCTGTACTCATATGCCACGGTGTGTAGATCTTGTCGAAACTATGACTGTCCATATTAAGGCGTAGTATGTATATATATGTGTGTGTGTGTGTGTGTGTGTGTGTGTGTGTGTGCGTTTGTGTGTGTGCACGCTTGTGTGTGTTATTTCACCTCATTAACTATGCATCAGATTGCACGATTTCAAGTTCAAAATTGCAAAAGCTCCCTACCGTGGGAGGGGGAACACCCCCCTCCCACACCCTCCCCCCGGCTCAGTCGCTTCGCGCCCTCTCGACCGTTGGCAACCCAGTCATCCCCCCAGGTGTGCGAACCTGTCTACGTCACTGCTTGACGGTATCAGTTTCTGGTCGCAATTTATATCTCTGTCAAGAACAGGACTGCTGCAAATATCCCTATCCTTTTCACATTCATGATTAACATTCCAAGCTGTCCTGTACAGTCAACACCAGCACCAAATAGCATTGTAGCAAAGGCATCGTAGAATGTGGATGAAACTTCAGCGGTTTGAATAAATACAGATATTTGGATATTATGGATATGGCGGAGTTTGATCGATTTGGTTCGCGACCAAACGGGACACTTTTACTCTCTTCAAACTTGCAAAAGGCATTGCAGGCATCCAGGTAAGACTGGCGAGTTTTTTTCTCTCGTATGTACGCGTGTCATGATGGCTCTGTCGACGTAGTGAGCATGAGTAGTATAGTGAGCAGTGACACGGGACAAGACAAGACAAGAAAAAAACAGAACAGAGAGGTAGAAAAAGAAAATAATGAACACTGAGGAAGAGGGTGAGAAAGACAGGAGAGAGAGGAAAGGAGATGAAGGAAGACGATACAAAACTTGCATAACAATAATAACTAGAGCAGTTCAAAAATAAGGAGGAAATGATGTGCAACATGCATGGTTTGTTTCTAAATGATTCATACTCTAGCACCGTGGGCACAGTGAGGAAACTTGCAACGATAATGAAGGGTGTTAAAACCTCTTTTAGATCTAGTTTCTAGCAACCTTGAAACTAACAATAATAGGGTTGTTCCGGTAAATAATTGGTATGTGGGTACATATCAAATTTCAAGAAATCACTTCTTCTCTGCAAAGTTGCCATGCCTTACCCCTTTTTTGTCCATGAAAGTTGACTATTATGGACAATGTAGAAGATTACCAGACAAGCCCAGATTCTCTCTTTCATGAGTGTTTTCCTCTTATAGGTTCCCGAAATAATTTGAGAGCTCATGGTGTGAACAGTAGGGTCACGGACAATCCACTAACAATAAAATCGTATTTTGAACAAATCTCTCTCTCTGAAAGCCTCGTCATCATTTTTATCGGAGCAGTCATCTTCAATACTTTCACCGTGCTCGTCATTTTGCGGGTGCGGCACCTACGGAGGAACCCCTACAACCTCTTAGTCCTCAATCTTTCTGTTGCGGACCTGGGTGTCGCCCTCGCTAGCATGACCTTCTCGTTGGTTTCCATTTTTGACGGCGGACATTTCCTGAAAACCCACGTCTGGGCTTGCAAGGTGAGAAGTCTTTTTTGTTCTCAATTTCTCACCTCTACATTCTATCTGAATGTGTAAAGATACGAATTTGACAAACGATTTTGGGGGGATATCCAACATCAATTGTAGATGCGAACCTTAAAAACATACATGATACACCTCGACACAAAGGATTTTTTTTTAATACAGTATCATTCTTCTTGCTGAAAAAACGCAACAACCAGAAAACAAAATATTGTCCACATAGGTTTAACCTTTTACCTTAAATAGCCTCCTACTGTAACGTTTATTCCTATAGATGAACGGCTTCTTGTTATTCATGTTCTCCTTCGTCAACTTACCGCTGATCGTATCCATCGGGCTGGATCGTCTGCTTGTCGTCGTGTTCTCGCATCGCTTCTCGCCTAACCGCTGGCGCGTCCGTCTCTTCGTCGCCACCTCCTGGCTGGTTGGTCTGGCGATCGCGATCATCGGGGGAGTGATCGGATACAAATACGAACCCACCACGAAGCACTGCACGGTCGTCTGGGAAAATGCCGTCTTCCGCATCGGTTGCAGTGTAGTTTACCTAGGCGTCACCGTACCCGTGTTGGTAGTCATCTACACCGTCATCGCATGCCACATTTGGAAGGAGGGCGTGCGTCTTCGCTCTCAGGATCTTCAGAAATCGGGCTCTCTGTCGGATCTCCGATCCGTGTCGACGACCACTGGGCTGCCATCAACTGCGGATTCTGTAAAGGTACGTCCGGACGTTAGCGGCTCCCCGTTGCCGCTATACTCACTGCAGGTTGACCCAATAGTAAACCCGCCGCGGCACAAAAAACATCGCCAAATGAAGTTTTTTTTAAATACCATGGCAATTAATTGTAGACTCTCAAAGTGTAATATGAATCAATGTGAAACTTTAATCCTTTCTAACAAGTCGGTTTTAATAAAAAGCAGAAACATGAAAGAAACATGCGAGGTGCTCTCCCATACGTTGTGCGCTCTATGATTCCACAAATTGCTTTATTTCTGTTTTTGATGAATTGATAAATCTGTGTCACATGTAAACACATGTGTCTAATGCACAGTTAGTATGACGCAATTATATCCTTTTGAAAAAACTGACATTTTCTTTTTAACAAAAATAATACACAAAATTATGGGAGAGCATCTTGCTAGTGACGTCACAGCAACGAAACTTTCAACAAATCGTAACTTTCTTATCCTTTTCATCAAAGTTTCACTTCTTATGTCTCTTTCAGGTTTCTGCTTTTATTTACAACAACTCAATTTTAGGGTAGATTTTTCCTTAATAGGAAACTGAATGCCCTCTTTAAATCATATGTAGCGTCTTCACTGACCCGAAAACCTCTTCAAGTTCTGACAGCATTTCTTATGACCTCTCGAGGAAACAGACCAACAAATATGGCTCGAGCTTCAATCGGAAAGATATTTTGATTGATGCGTTGTGCTCTTGTCACTTTTTTTCTAATTCTAGAGCCCGTCCTCCACTTCATGTTATTGCCTTGCATTTTTGGTCAAAAGACGAGACGTGGATACTGTACGCCCGGGAGAACAGTCCACATCTAGTGATGGGAACGGTCGAATACGCGTAGGGCCGCAACAATCACGGGACGAGGACGTTCCAGCAAGCCAAGGAGACGCTGCTACAATGACCCTCTCTGAAACCACCCACTCTCCCATTGGTACAACTCTGCACCAAAAAACTCAACGCAAACGCCGGCTCCATTGCCACAAAGCCCATAGGCGTGTGATTCTAACGGGTATGTCTCACCACTTGTGAAAAAATCATAGCTTACAAGCTCTGTAATGGGGGTTACTATACCACTAACCCCAACAAAAAAAGTTTTTCTGTTATTTAAAGATTATAGGCTTTCTTTGGAATTCCGTAAGCATTTTGCACTCTCATTCCGTCATTCCTAATTTCTTATAGGTATGCATGATTTTAGACTTATTAAAATGCGTCACGCCTGTGCGTCAATCAATAAATCTACGCACATCAATCAATGCGTCAAGATATTGATCAGTCTCCGTAGAATTTAATCTAATCATTTATTTACTATCTATTCACGGAAATTCATTTTTCTTACAAAAACAAATGCCTACAATAGAAATGACTGAGTGCATCAAAGCGTCACTTTTTTTTTACATGTTTGAACAATCTCAATAAATATCAGATGCGATACGTACGGATCCCGCATGCGTTAAGGTCACCGCAGAGGAATCAATTTTGCCACGATTTAGCTAGTTGCAGAGTCGTACAACTAGTCAGATCGTCTGCGTTGACCTTTAGGTCACGTTGATTCCATTAACAGAGACGAGTTGGCGCAAAAGAATTATATGACGATTACGCATTGCGTTCGATCATCCCTTAAGACCCGGTCCCAATGCAAAGAGGATGTAAACGTAAAAAAATCTTGCCATCCGTTGGAAAACGCTATGCATCCGTTGGGCTTTATGGGATCATACAGAACAACGTGTGGGAGAGAACCTCGCACACGACGTCACAAAATCAAAAAGTTAAAAGATCATATCTTTCTTATCATTTTGACGAATTTTCGTCAAACTTTCAGTATTATGTTTCTTTCATGTCTCTGCTTTTATTGAAACCTACTTAACGTCAGAGTGGACTCGCCCTTTAATAATGATGTGCGATCCAATTTCCTCTTATATGTCTGAAATCCCCCATTTGCAGGCGCTCTCCTTGTCCTCACCACGCTTGTGTGCTGGACGCCTTACCTCCTCTTCCACGGGGGTTTTGTTCCCCTACAGGAGGGCCATTGGTTCTGGGTCTTCACCATGTGGCTGGGGTACTGCAACGCCCTCCTCGACCCCCTCGTCTACGCCTTCCTCAACCGCCGGGTCGTCCGCGAGATATCCAGGATCAGAATCAGGATGGGACATCTCTGCTGCGCATGCGCTGCGAAAGGGTAATCAATAGCTGTAGAGCGAACCCTGATATCAGGTGGCGCTTTACAGCAATAATCTTTCCACTTAGTTAGTGGAGAGATCAGTGTTTACAAACAGATTCCAAAGAGGCTCGTATGCAAAGTTGCCTCATGTTCAGGCGTTTTTTTTACCTTAACAGCACATATATATATTATGAGGAGGTATCTTTCAATGAAACAAGCATATTTACGTTAGTATAGCGCTTGAAATTATCATTCCGGACACAAACAGTTCCCTTCAACTCGAAGTCATAGCATGTTCATCCATCGCTTTCAGCGTTACATAAATCTCTCATACTATCAAGAAAACTTCGATCAGTGTAGGACAATAATTGTATATATATCATTCGGTCCTGTGAGCATGATTACGTTTCATCTGCGCGTGGGCTGCGAGGGCATTACACCCTTATTTTGTCAATAGAAAAGGTACCGTGATCATGTCGACTTTTGAACATCCGATGAACGTATAGAGATCAAAAGTTTACATAATACCCACGACATTCAGTGAAATTTGTTCGCTTGCCAAATATCGTAAAGTTTACGATATCTTCAGAAATATGAATACTACCATGACGAATTTGGTATCTAATAAAAGAGCGTATTAAGCTCTTTCACATGATTTGAATGCCGTTAGGATTAAATTATATTTCAAATACAATTTTCTTTGAAGAAAAAAGAGTAATATTCGTGTCAAATTTATTCTATTGTTTGCTATTACATTTCCAAACATCGTTTCATAGAAATATATAGATGTCAACTTTATGATTTGTATAACATTTTCTATCATGATATGTCACCACTGAACAAAAAAGTGTAATCTGAAATGTTTGTGTTGAGAAGTAACTAGCACAAATATGAAATGTTTTTGTCAAGTTTTTATTTCTAATTTGTCTAAAATATGGATATTTGAGGGGAAGGAATAATATTTTTCAGCTCTTGATGACAAAGCAATATGATAAAGGAGCATGACACACTCATTTGTTTGATATCAAATTCGTCATGATAGCAAAACAATATTTTATAAGACATAGTAAATGTTATGATGTTTGGCAAGTGTCAAGTTTTCTTTAAATGTCTTGGGTGTATGTAAACTTCTGGCTTAAACTGTATGTAGATTCAATTGTACAATGAATGTGTAGCCCTATATACAGTCATGTGTACATTCTATAACGGTGTCAAAATGCATAGGGGTGGGGGTGATCGAGTGGGCTTATTTGGGCTCCCATTTTTTGGTTTATTGGTATCGGACCGAAGTAGGGGTCATATTCTGAACCCCGCCATGAAAGCGAAAGTGACCACCCCTCCCCCCCCCCCCCTGAAATTTTATATCTGAATTTTCCGCATTAAGTTGGCCACGTTCATTGATTACATGCCACAACTCGAAACAAATCGCACGCCAATCCACTTCGTTTTGGCTCAGGGTTGATTGTTCGCAAGAAATCCATTCCTTGCTTCTCTCCACCTCATTGTACGTCTGTATAATCAAGGATATGCACATGGATAGACATCGCTTTGAACAAGGTTTGATGCCGCCACTTAATATTCATGACTAGCAGCTGCTCTCAACAATATGATGCATGCGCGATTGCGTCACGTTCACCTGGATTTCATACTAGGTCATACGCATTCCTATATCTACATGCATACATTTCAGCTTTCGCTGCTGAACTTTTAATTTTGTCACTAAGTGCTTCTTGCGTAGTTAAAAAGGACGAGCGAATACGAAATTTGATACTTTTTGAGATGGAAATATTAGCTTGGGCGCGGTTGGCCGCGTTTTTCATGTTACTTGTCCGAAAGGAAAATATCTGAAAGTAACGTTTCATGCAATTTTGTAAGCAGGTATGATGCGGAACATTGTGAAATTGAGACTTTTATACTGCAACTTGACATCACATTTAGAGCCTTTACGCCATATTGTAACACTATTCCTCGACTGAATTTTTACTGATGCATCGTAGGTATTACATGTCACAACTGCGCAAGCATAAGGGGTGAGGATATTTCCCCAAATTCTTCTGCGCATCCGATTTTGTTTATACGTCAAATCCAGGCAAAACTCATCCAGAGAATCAGCGGCATTGAACATCGAGATCAAAGAGAAAATCTTTGTAAAGCGTTCTTTTGTGACTAGAAGGAGAGTACAATGAATCTGCATTAATTAAACGGCTGATGGATATCCATGTGCTTATACATCCTTGGTATAATTTATATTGTATAACTACCGTATTAAATAACATAGCCTGTTGTCCAGGCGGTTGGGCTTTTCTAAACCAAACTATCAAAAAAAAAGGAGTTGGCTGCAATATACTTATCATTCTCAAGTTGTTGTTTTTTCAACTGTGAGACGGACTGAGAAAAGAGAATGATACAGTGACTAATGTTAGAATATTAGACACTATTTTCCAGTTTGGATCAGAAATGTCCAACAGACTGGAAGACAGGCTACAGGTAACACTGGATTTTTTTTATGCGTGTTGAGATTGCTTGAGCCAGGGACCCTCTGTAGTACGGTCCATGCTTAAACCACAACAACAGGTCCACTCTGTGAAATATGAAGTATTCCCGAGATAGCCTCTCACCTGCTCACTTCGTAGTCATGTAATCTAACTCTCCTCTTCTTCTTCTCCCTTTTCTTTCCCCTTTTCAAAGACATTGTTTAATTGTGTAAAGTTAAATACTTTTGTTGTTGTTCCTTTTTGTTAATATTGTAAAGGTGTATTTTATTTTGTTGTTATATATGTTGATTAAGTATGTCTAATTATGCAGTTTATTTATTACACCACTTGTAAATGTTTTGTATGTATATACAGGGCGCACCTGTAAAGCAGTTTTTTTTAACTGAGGTTGCCTACCCTGTATTTTTAAAGAAGACTTGAATAAAATAAATAGATATAGAATTCAAATAGTATAAAAAAAAAAAGACTTCTTTGTATAGTGTGCTCTCAGGCTCAGCTGTTTATTGAAGTGCTAATAACACGTTGAATCTCCCCGTTGCCTATACAGTGTGTCCCAGAAAAAAGGAAACCCGTTTTTCGAGGTCGATAAAGTATTCATAAAATATCACATTATTATAAAAATTACAGCATTATTGAGAGTAACGTATCTTCTTTCGTTTGGTACCAAATTCAAGATGAATTGTTCACGCATGACTGATTTCAAGCAATTACAAGTGCTCGATGTCAGAAACGTTTTGCGCAGAATAATGAATGTTGTTTGCACTACGTCAATGCTTCCTTACAAATTTTGACCATTAGTCCTGCGAAAATTGATTTTGACAAATATTTTTTACGCACCTGTTGCTCCTCAACACATGACTCTTATCTATCATGTGAGGGGTCAACTGAAAGAAGAAACACTTTGCTTTCTAATGATGTGTATAATATTCAATGATTTTTTTTCAGTCAACTAGAGAAATAACACAGAATCTCGGTTTCCTTTTTTTTGTGGGACACACTGTATAATAACATCCACTAATCTATGTAAAATCATCCACTAAAACGAATTTCACATTTGTTTGCCGCAATAAAGTCTCATTTTGACGAAAATTTGAAAAAACGCACGTCTCCAGTGACGTCAGAAGAGTCAAAATGCCATAAATGCCAACGGCGTGAATAAGATATTTTATTCATGCCGTTCAACATGTTCAAACAATACGTTCCCAATGGGAATCCCAAACCTTGTCCGAGGTTTCTCCGAATATCAACAACTAATAGATTCAAAGTGCATTCCATCCATTTAATCTGAATGACAAGATACAGGTGAATGAAATAACGCGTTACTACGCAGTTAGAGGGGGGGAGTTGTGAATACATTACGAAAGTGGTCTATTGTTGACTTCCGTACAATTTGTGGATTTTTTACTTCTCTGACGTAACTGGAGGCATGCGTTGTTGTTGTTGTTTTTTCAAATTCTCATCAAAATGAGACTTCATTGCGACAAACAAATGTGAAATTCGTTTTTAGTGGATAGTTTTTCAAATATTAGTGACAACTTATTTTTCTAATTTAGTAACCCTTTAATGCAAAGTTGACGGGATTCCAACACGTTATAAACATTGATCTACATGAGTCACCTTGTTTGTCGTATGAAAATACCAAAAATACCGGGACAAACGTGAGCATGTACGCGACTTGAACTTTGGATACCCCGTCAACAATTCGCGTTAGATGAAAGGGTTCATATAATTCCACTAAGGGACATTCTTAAATTACCTTTTTTTGTAATATACCGTGGTAATTTCATAATTTTGGACGATGGGTGCATTTTGGGGTATAAATGTTTTGTGTACACGTTATGATCAGTACATAAATAATGATACAACATTTTCAATGCGCAGAACGTTTTCCACGTGTGTTAACTTATGATATGTTAATGATCCGTGCTTGGTTTTTTTTTTGTTTAAGTAAACACAACAAAAACATTAAGTCCCCCTAAGCAAAATAGCATAACTTTTTATCGAAGACGTTTTGGGCAAAATAATTGGGCAGAATTGTTCCTTAACTTATTGACTAACTTATAATCACATTAATCCAATTAGTTATGCATGAGTGGGCAAATTTTAAAGGCAAAAATGTCACTTTTCAAAAGTCACAAGGGTAATTTGGGGATTCTGTCATATGAATTATTGATGAATTCCATTTCTGGTGCATAATTTATGTCCTTTGATTGTTTATCATCCATCTCTCGATGCACTTACACCTATCCCGACACTTGACCCATTTCTCTGGTTGAGTGAGCACCGTTTAACAAATACTCATCCCTCTTGGGTTTGAAACTTTTAAAAAAAACTTTATTTTGGTGAAAAAATAAAACTGGATATTTTGATAAAGATGTTACATGACCTGTTATGTACACATTAGAATTCATTTCCGTGTCATGGTTGAGTGAATACACTTTAAAAATCGCACAAGAAATGCCAAAATGTACTGTTAAAACGGCATGAATAATTACCCTTGTGACTTTTGAAAAGTTACATTTTTGTCTTTAAAATTTACCCACTCATGCATGACTAATTGGATTAATGTCATTTTCACACAGAGGTTAGTCAATAAGTTAAGGAACAATCGTGCAAAAAAAATTCCCAAAACCGCTTCGATAAAAAGTTTTGCTATTTTTCTTAGGGGGAGGGCTTACTTTTTTGTTGTGTTTAGAAAACAAAAACACGTGATGAGTTCGCTAAGCAGGAGGCATTGTCTTCCTTAACTTTTTAAGGGGGAAATATATGTGAGTGTGTCCCTTACATAATTCACAGCGTGAACTAATTTTCGGATTCTAGGATGGCTCATAATAAGAAGTTGAAAACATCAAAGATCACTTCTTTTTGAAGCATAATGAGAAAGAAGAACATGATGATGAGCAGCCGTCTACGTCAAAATCGGATGATATCGGAGATAGACCTGTTCTTCCGGAAGTTCAACCCAGAAGAAAGTGCCGTTGAGGGTGATGGAGCTTCTGAGGCGAAAAATGATGATGAAACTGATGCCGGTTTTGACGACTGGGTTAGCCCCAATCACCCCAAAAAATTAACTTCTTCCATTCCAGTACTATAAAATAAACCGTAGAAAATTCTGTTTCAAGCCAAATGGTACCCAAACTACCCCGGGATCCACTACGAACCCTCCCTGCAATATGTGTCAGTTCATTCTGTACTCGTATGCCACGGTGTGTAGATCTTGTCGAAACTTGACTGTCCATATCAAGGCGTAGTATGTATGTGTGTGTGTGTGTGTGTGTGTGTGTGTGTGTGTGTATATGCACGCTTATGTGTGTTATTTTACCTCATTAAGTATGCATCAGATTGCACAATTTCAAGTTCAAAATTGCAAAAGCTCCCGACCGTGGCAGGGGGGACACCCCCCTCCCACACCCTTCCCCCTCCGACACCCTCCCGCCTCCCACACCCTCCCCCCTCCCACACCCTCGCCCGGGCGCTTTCGCGCCCTCTCGACCGTTGGCAGCCCAGTCATCCCCCAGGTATACGAACCTGTCTACGTCACTTCTTGACGGTATCAGTTTCTGGTCGCAATTTATATATCTGTCAAGAACAGGACTGCTGCAAATATCTCTATCCTTTTCACATTCATGATTAACATTCCAAGCTGTCCTGTACAGTCAACACCAGCACCAAATAACATTGTAGCAAAGGCATCGTAGAATGTGGATGAAACTTCAGCGGTTTGAATAAATACAGACATTTGGATATCATGGATATGGCGGAGTTTGATCGATTTGGTTCGCGACCAAACGGAACACTTTTACTCTCTTCAAACTTGCAAAAGGCATTGCAGGCATCCAGGTAAGACTGGCGAGGTTTTTTTTCTCGTATGTACGCGTGTCATGATGGCTCTGTCGACGTAGTGAGCATGAGTAGTATAGTGAGCAGTGACACGGGACAAGACAAGACAAGAAAAAAACAGAAACAGAGAGGTAGAAGAAGAAAATAATGAACACTGAGGAAGAGGGTGAGAAAGACAGGACTGAAAGGAAAGGAGATGAAGGAAGACGATACAAAACTTGCATAACTAGAGCAGTTCAAAAATAAGGAGAAAATGATGTGCAACATGCATGGTTTGTTTCTAAATGATTCATTCTCTAGCACCGTGGGCCTAGTGAGGAAACTTGCAATGATAATGAAGGGTCTTAAAACCTCTTATAGATCTAGTTTCTAGAAACCTTGAATCTAACAATAATAGGGTTGTTCCGTTAAATAATAGGTATGTGGGTACATATCAAATTTCAAGAAATCACTTCTTCTCTGAAAAGTTGTCATGCCTTGCCCCCTTTTTGTCCATGAAAGTTGACTATTATGGACAATGGAAAAGATTACCAGCCAAGCCCAGATTCTCTCTTTCATGAGTGTTTTCCTCATTCTTTAGGTTCCCGAAATAATTTGAAAGCTCATGGTGTGAACAGTAGGGTCACGGACAATCCACTAACAATAAAATCGTATTTTGAACAAAATCTCTCTTTCTGAAAGCCTCGTCATCATTTTTATCGGAGCAGTCATCTTCAATACTTTCACCGCGCTCGTCATTTTGCGGGTGCGGCACCTACGGCGGAACCCCTACAACCTCTTAGTCCTCAATCTTTCTGTTGCGGACCTGGGTGTCGCCCTCGCTAGCATGACCTTCTCGTTGGTTTCCATTTTTGACGGCGGACATTTCCTGAAAACCCACGTCTGGGCTTGCAAGGTGAGAAGTCTTTTTTGTTCTCAATTTCTCACCTCTACATTCTATCTGAATGTGTAAAGATACGAATTTGACAAACGATTTTGGGGGGATATCCAACATCAATTGTAGATGCGAACCTTAAAAACATACATGATACACCTCGACACAAAGGATTTTTTTAATACAGTATCATTCTTCTTGCTGAAAAAACGCAACAACCAGAAAACAAAATATTGTCCACATAGGTTTAACCTTTTACCTTAAAGACAGCCAGTCCCTTTTTCAGATCACCACAAAACCATCGAAACATTTGCAAAACATATAGAGAAGTATTAGCAAGCTCTATATTCACAATTTGAAACTGATAAGTAGTGTAAAATTCAAATGATGCACGTAAACAACGTCTGATTAATAGTCTTTTCCTCAGGCTCTTAGCAGTTTGTGTTGAAATATCTGCTTTATTGATTAATCTGTTTATTAAATTATAAAACGCATTGTGAAAAAAAATTGTCCTATGGGATGAATCATCTCCAAAGTTTGGTAATTACTCATAAAATTAGGATTTCACACATGCATAATAACCACATAGATACTGTAACAAAGACTAATACTTTTTTCGTAGTACGAAAAAAGTCGGTTTGAAATTTAACGGCCGAATTTTTTTACATATACAGAAAGCTTCAACATGCTATATTCTTAGAAATGGTCTTGAATCACACTTTCTTCAATTTACGATCGTGATAGACGATTTCAAATTTTAAGCTTGCAAAAGGGACGGACAAACTTTAAATAGCCTCCTACTGTAACGTTTATTCCTATAGATGAACGGCTTCTTGTTATTCATGTTCTCCT
This sequence comes from Arbacia lixula, assembly GCA_963669155.1. Lineage (NCBI taxonomy): Eukaryota > Metazoa > Echinodermata > Echinoidea > Arbacioida > Arbaciidae > Arbacia > Arbacia lixula. Next base: position 670,676 of record OZ022585.1, read on the forward strand.
TCGTCAACTTACCGCTGATCGTATCCATCGGGCTGGATCGTCTGCTTGTCGTCGTGTTCTCGCATCGCTTCTCGCCTAACCGCTGGCGCGTCCGTCTCTTCGTCGCCACCTCCTGGCTGGTTGGTCTGGCGATCGCGATCATCGGGGGAGTGATCGGATACAAATACGAACCCACCACGAAGCACTGCACGGTCGTCTGGGAAAATGCCGTCTTCCGCATCGGTTGCAGTGTAGTTTACCTAGGCGTCACCGTACCCGTGTTGGTAGTCATCTACACCGTCATCGCATGCCACATTTGGAAGGAGGGCGTGCGTCTTCGCTCTCAGGATCTTCAGAAATCGGGCTCTCTGTCGGATCTCCGATCCGTGTCGACGACCACTGGGCTGCCATCAACTGCGGATTCTGTAAAGGTACGTCCGGACGTTAGCGGCTCCCCGTTGCCGCTATACTCACTGCAGGTTGACCCAATAGTAAACCCGCCGCGGCACAAAAAAACATCGCCAAATGAAGTTTTTTTTAAATACCGTGGCAATTAATTGTAGACTCTCAAAGTGTAATATGAATCAATGTGAAACTTTAATCCTTTCTAACAAGTCGGTTTTAATAAAAAGCAGAAACATGAAAGAAACATGCGAGGTGCTCTCCCATACGTTGTGCGCTCTATGATTCCACAAATTGCTTTATTTCTGTTTTTGATGAACTGATAAATCTGTGTCACATGTAAACACATGTGTCTAATGCACAGTTAGTATGACGCAATTATATCCTTTTCAAAAAACTGACATTTTCTTTTTAACAAAAATATTACACAAAATTATGGGAGAGCATCTTGATAGTGACGTCACAGCATCGAAACTTTCAACAAATCGTAACTTTCTTATCCTTTTCATCAAAGTTTCACTTCTTATGTCTCTTTCAGGTTTCTGCTTTTATTTACAACAACTCAATTTTAGGGTAGATTTTTCCTTAATAGGAAACTGAATGCCCTCTTTAAATCATATGTAGCGTCTTCACTGACCCGAAAACCTCTTCAAGTTCTGACAGCATTTCTTATGACCTCTCGAGGAAACAGACCAACAAATATGGCTCGAGCTTCAATCGGAAAGAGATTTTGATTGATGCGTTGTGCTCTTGTCACTTTTTTTTAATTCTAGAGCCCGTCCTCCACTTCATGCTGTTGCCTTGCATTTTTGGTCAAAAGACGAGACGTGGATACTGTACGCCCGGGAGAGCAGTCCACATCTAGTGATGGGAATGGTCGAATACGCGTAGGGCCACAACAATTGCGGGACGAGGACGTTCCAGCAAGCCAAGGAGACGCTGCTACAATGACCCTCTCTGAAAACACCCACTCTCCCATTGGAACAACTCTGCACCAAAAAACTCAACGCAAACGCCGGCTCCATCGCCACAAAGCCCATAGGCGTGTGATTGTAACGGGTATGTCTCACCACTTGTGATAAAATCATAGCTTACAAGCTCTGTGAAAGGGGGTTACTATACCACTAACCCCAACAAAAAAAGTTTTTCTGTTATTTAAAGATTATAGGCTTTCTTTGGATTTTCCGTAAGCATTTTGCACTCTCCTTCCCTCATTCCCAATTTCTTATAGGTAGGCATGATTATAGACTTATCAAAATGCGTCACGCCTGTGCGTCAATTAATAAATCTACGCACATTAGTCACTGCATCAAGATATTGATCAGTCTCCGTAGAATTTAATCGAATCATTTATTTACTCATCAACTATTCATGGAAATTCATTTTTCTTACAAAAACAAATACCTACAATAGAAATGACTGAGTGCATCAAAGTGTCACTTCTTTGACATGTTTGAACAATCTCAATGAATATTAGATGCGGTTACGGATCCCGCATGCGTTAAGGTCACCGCAGAGGAATCAATTTTGCCACGATTTAGCTAGTTGCAGAGTCGTGCAACTAGTCAGATCGTCTGCGTTGACCTCTAGGTCACGTTGATTCCATTAACAGAGACGAGTTGACGCAAAAGAATTATATGACGATTACGCATTGCGTTCGATCATCCCACAAGACCCGGTCCCACTGCACTTACGGATGCAAAGAGGATGTAAACGTAAAAAAATCTTTGCCATCCGTTGGAAAACGCTATGCATCCGTTTGGGATTTATGGGATCATACAGAACAACGTGTGGGAGAGAACCTCGCACACGACGTCACAAAATCAAAAAGTTAAAAGATCATATCTTTCTTACCATTTTGACGAATTTTCGTCAAACTTTCAGTATTATGTTTCTTTCATGTCTCTGCTTTTATTGAAACCAACTTAACGTCAGAGTGGACTCGCCCTTTAATAATGATGTGCGATCCAATTTCCTCTTACATGTCTGAAATCCCCCATTTGCAGGCGCTCTCCTAGTCCTCACCACGCTGGTGTGCTGGACGCCTTTCCTCCTCTTCCACGGGGGCTTTGTTCCCCTACAGTAGGGCCATTGGTTCTGGGTCTTCACCATGTGGCTGGGGTACTGCAACGCCCTCCTCGACCCCCTCGTCTACGCCTTCCTCAACCGCCGGGTCGTCCGCGAGATATCCAGGGTCAGAAGAGGGATGGGCCGTCTCTGCTGCGCATGCGCTACGATACGTTAGTATCGCGCTTGAAATTATCATTCCGCACATTTCAAAATGCTGCATTTATATACAAAAGTGGGATCAACAAGCCAGTTCGTAGTTCCATATTCAATTTCAATTCTTTATTCATTTAACAAATAAAAATAAACAACTTTCATAATCAATGAATAAAAGGCATCACCATAAAGCCGATGGCTTGTGAGGTGCACCTTTACCATATGGTTCAATACACATAAGTATAAAGTATATTTATTTAAATGACATACAGTAAGATGAACCCGAGTACACAAATCACATACGAATAAGTTCTTTAAAAATACATCAAAGAAAGACTAATACAAGCAAACACACACGAAACAAAAACTAAAAACAAAACAAAAACAAAACAAAACGAATGATTAGCAGCTAACACAATACTCAACAGAATAAACAGTATGTAATATCAAAATGTCGAAAAAAAAATGCACCTATACCACCATATATGTATATCCCTCCCCACGTCCCGAGGGCAACTCGAATTACACCATCGTCGGACAATGCACTGGATCAAATACTACGAGTACACAGACAGATTTTTCATGAAGCTGTGTTAGGTGATGGATGTAAAGACATTTTACAGCGCGCCCATAACAACATTAGAAGCAGGTGAACACAGTGGAATGTTGTTTCATTACTATCTCAGAGCTGAATGAGTGTTCTCGTATCTGCACAATAGTGGTATGAACGTGTTCGACCATCTAACGCATTTCCATTTAACTCTTTGAGTGGTCCGGTTGACGTGAGGTCATTCGTATCAGCAATAATCTGCTTATTTCAGCTACGAACTGGCTCATTGAAAGCTCACGGTGCACATTACACCTGTACAGTGTGTCCCAGAAAAAAGGAAACCGAGATTCTGTGTTATTTTTCAAGTTGACTGAAAAAAATCATGGAATATTATACACATCGTTAGAAAGCACAATGTTTCTTCTTTCATTTGACACCTAACGTGATAGATAAGAGTCTTGCGTTGAGGAGCAACAGGTGTTTAAAAAATAATTGTCAATTTACGCAGGACAAATGGACAAGATTTGTAAGGAAGCATCAACGTAGTGCAAACATTCATTATTCTGCGCAAAACATTTCTGACATCGAGCAATTGTAATTGCTGGAAATCAGACATGCATGAACAATTCATCGTGAATTTGATACCAAATGAAAGAAGATACTTTATTCTCGATATTGCTGTCATTTTTATAATAATATGATATTTTATGATTACGTTATCGACCTCCAAAAACGGGTTTCCTTTTTTCTGGGACACACTGTATAACACAAACACTTCCTTCCAACTCAAAGTCATAGCATGTTCAGCCATCCCTTTCAGCGTTTTGAATCTCTCATGCTATCAAGAAAACCTCCACCAGTGTAAAACAATATTTGTATGTATATAATTAGTTCTGTGAGCATGATGACGTTTCTGCTGCGCGTGGGCTGCGAGGGCATTGCGCCCTTAGTTTGTCGATATGAAAAAAGGCTATATTTTGTGATCATGCTGAGATTTGGTGATTCGATGAACATATGGAGCATAAGAGCTGTGTTATTGTTATATCTAGATTCAATTTTACAGTTAATTTGTAGCCCTATATTCACTGTAAGATTGTGTGTGTATTTTATACTGGTGGGAAACTGCATAGGAGTGGGGGGGGGGTGATCTAGGGGCTTATTGGGGCCCCCATTTTGGTTTATTGATATTATAAGCATCGATCGGCCGGGAAGGGGGTCTCATGGTGAACCCTGCCATGAAAGTGAAAGTAACCCCCCCCCCCCTGTAATTTTATCTCTAATTTGTTCGTTCATTGTTTACATACCACAACTCCAAACAAATTGCACTCCAATCCACTTCACGATGTTCGTTGTGCCTCACCTTATTGACCGTTGACTGTTTTGCATGCAATCGATGCAATGCTTCTCGCCACCTCATTGAACGTCTGTATATATTGTATAACTACCGTATCAAGTAACCTAGCCTAGCTTTTAGGCTTTTGGGCTTTTCTAAACCAAACTATTCAAAATAAAGAGTTGGCTGCAACCCTGGCTGCAATATAATAATCATTCTCAAGTTCTTTTTTTTTTGTCAACTGTAGAACGGACTGAGAAAAGAGGAGAATGATACAGTGATTAATGTTATAACATTATACACTATTTTTCAGTTTGGATCAGAAAAGTCAAACAGACTGGAAGACAGGCTACAGGTAACACTTGATTTTTTTTATGCGTGTTGAGATTGCTTGAGCCAGGGACCCTCCGTAGTACGGTCAATGCTTAAACCACAACAACAACAGGTCCACTGAAATATGAAATATTCCCGAGATATAGAATAGAAAACCCGACTTCTTTGGAGTATGCTCTCAGGCTCAGCTGTTTTATTGAGGTGCTAATAACAGGTGGAATCATCCCGTTTCAACCCGTTATAATTTCAACCCGTTATAAACACTGCTCTACATTGAGTCACTTTGGTTGTCATGAAAAATAAGGTTACCGAGACAATGTGTGTATGTACGCGACATAAACATTGGACGGCCCGTCAACAATTCGTGTTAGTTGAAAGGGTCCATAAAATTCCACTAAGGGACATTCTTAAATTGTATTTTCTATATCGTGGTAATTTCATAATTTTGGAAGATGGGTGCATTTTGGGGTATATGTTTTGTGTACACGTTATGATCATTGATTAAATAATGAAACAACATTTTCAATGCGCAGAACGTTTTCCACGTGTGTTAACTTATAGTAGGTCAATGTTCCGTTAGTTAGAATCATCTCTCTCTCTCTCTCTCTCTCTCTCTCTCTCTCTCTCTCTCTCTCTCTCACTATGGTATATCGATAGATGAATAGTTTGGTCTTGTTTTGTCATTATCATCTACATTGGCGTAGACAGGTTGTACTGGTGTTAATAGGTTGCAGGAGCATGCGTGTGTGTGTGTGGGGGGGGGGAGTTAGAGTTACCCTTTCTAATTCCTAGATGACGTCACTCATGCTAATCGGGGAATCATACCTTTGTCGTCGCAAAGAGATGACGGGTTTATTGTATAGGCATACAATGTACATAAGTAAATGGAACCTGCATTTTAATCAATTTTCCATTGAAATTCATATTCTGTTTCTTTTCATAGCACTGTTTTATAATCCGTCTTTGTGAGAGATAAACATACTTAACTCATTTAAACCGAGAGTGACATGTAAAGAAGGAGAGACGGGGATAGAGAGTATAATAAAAGAGAAAGTGAAGGGGGAGAGAGAGAAGAGAGAGAGAGAGAGAGAGAGAGAAAGAGAGAGTGTGTGAGAGAGAGAGAGAGAGAGAGAGAGAGAAAGAGAGAGTGTGTGTGTGAGAGAGAGAGAGAGAGAGAGAGAGAGAGAGAGAGAGAGAGAACGGGAGAGAGGGTCAAACTTAAAGATAAATAAATGGAGAAGGGAAGATAGGGATATCAGAGAAAGGCGGAGTAATCAGGGGAGGTGTAGAGGGAGAGAGAGAGAGAGAGAGAGAGACGGTGTGTATGTGTGTGTGTGTGTAGGGGAACATCAAAACAAAATGGGAGAAAAAAAAGGAAAGATAAAGAGAGCAAAGGGAAATGATTATCCAAAAAAAACGTTTGTATAAGTCATTTTTGAGATGTCATACACACACCCTATCTCTGCCTGTCTAACTCTCTCTCTCTCTCTCTCGCTATCTCTCTCTCTCTCTCTCTCTCTCTCTCTCTCTTTCCCTCTCTCTCTCTCTCTCTCTCTCGCTATCTCTCTCTCTCTCGCTATCTCTCTCTCTCTCTCTCTCTCGCTATCTCTCTCTCTCTCTCTTTCTCTCTCTTCCTCCCTTTTTGTCTGTATTCCTCTCTCCTTCTCTCTCTCCCTTTCCTGCTCATATAATTCCCATTCAAATGCCCAGTTTCGTCGGATTCTTGACTGAGTTGGACAAGGTGGAAATGACTGGACATAGAGATTTTTTGTGTGTGTGATTTCATTCATATAAAATAACATCTCATTTTTTTTTACAAAAGTGAACTTTTTCTAACAAAATACAATTCACCAGAAATATTAATTAATTACAGGTTTTTCGTTACTCATTTGAATTTCGAATTTCATCAGTTGAATTTACTACCTATTACAACCTCAATCTCTTCTTTTCCTCTTTTAAATGAACCGTTCAACTTTTAAGAAAAACAATATTTGCACAAACGTTATTTCTAGTAACCTTCATACATACGCAATTATAAAACAACCAAAAAGTTAACCTTTACACATACTTACGCAATGAATGGAATCAAATAGAATGAATGGTATCAAATAGACATGTATGGACACACATACACACACACACACACACACACACACACACACACACACACACAACACATTACGGTGGATCCACTGTTTTATCTGACTGTTGCCGTTCAGTTTCCACAACTATTTGCCATTCATGCTTTATCTCACATTTAGAGAAATTGATGAAATTATTGAAAATAATGAAAATTATTACACATTGTAATTAATGTAGTTAATCAAACGATAGTATTGATTTTTTTTATGCCGAATACCTGTTTCATTCCACAGTGATACTATTCTACTATACGCCACCATTCGTAAGAAAGTTTATCTACATTATTATGTCGCTTGGAACAGTGACATTGTCATTATATAAGCAATGCTATTCCACATACTAAGAATTTTGCTATATGATTGGTCAAGAGTTGATCACGTGATGAAGCGTAGTTTTTCCTATCAGATCACCTGAGAAGAAAAGTTCGATACACTCTAGGTGATAGTACTTTTTGGTTTCGCTGATCTCTTCACTCCTCAGAGTTCTAATGCGTGATTGATATTTTGAGTACGTGCGAAGTGCGTTACACTCGGACTATCAGTTTTAGCTCGAAGCAGACGACGCCGCGGTGCGCGGTAATTACACATTTGTGGTTGTAAATACCACGCTGGGAAGGGCGCGGGTACGTATGTACACGCTCACGTACGCACGTATCCTATGTACAGTTCGTGTTTACCATAGACATAGTCGCGTTTCAATAAAAATGGCTCATGCCAATGGAATTAGATTTGAACTACTCAACGAAACTAAACTGGAAAGAGAAAGTAAAAATACAAAGAGACAATTGAAGTTTAGCCTTCGAATATTTCAGGAGTTTTGCGCAGCACTAGGGGACGTCGAGTTTGACTAGCTAGCGGACATCGACTTGAAATCATTGGATCAACTGCTTGGAAAATTCTACGCAGGAGCGAAATCGCATTTTTTTTTTTTTTTTTAATTTCCTGCGGCTTGAGCAAATCAACGGAAATTCAAGTTGCGCCTCGGCCGCAACACCGCGAGAGCTCCCCTAATGCGCTCAATGATTTTCCGCTCAAAGACAAAACAGCAGCTGGAAAGAAATGTATCCCGTACTGCAACAAATTTTGCCACCAGGTAGAGAGCAGGCGCAGTAGTGCCAAGGAAGAAACCAAAAAGTCCGATCACGTAGCCGCACCGACTCGAACTATTTTGTACGTTAAGTTGTCTTTTTTTTGTATAGATTGTTGGTATCAGATGTGGAATATAAAGCAAAAAATCAACTTTTGGTTTCAAGCAATGAGACGAACTATCACTTCCTCGGCGATCTGAATGTATACGCTATCTTAGCTACATCCAGATCGCCTTGGAAGTGATAGTTCATCCCATCACCTTCACCAACGCTGATTATTTGCTTACTATAGTACGTCAGTATACTAGTAATAGCCTTTTACTGTAATTGCAATTTACTTGATAGTATTTTGTGACACTGTCTACCCAATCAGAATCACATTTCAAGCTTATAATCATATTTCATAATCAGTTTGTCACATGTCTAATTAGATTGTTCTGCAGAAAAACCAAAGTCAGTTTAAGTTTTGATATATCATAACAACTTGATCTAAATGAGCATGTCGATTCACCACAGGTTTCAATCTGTTTCATATTACGGATGGACTAACAACGGAGAGGTTATTCGTTCATACAGCTATCCCGTTTTCCATTGATTTTTAATGATATATTTTAGCTAGGGCCGGTACCCAATAGTTTATAATCAGAAATCAGAAAATAAATTTCTTATTCTGGATGTATCTTAAAGAATATACTCGCTTATTTCGTATGCGCAGATGATTTCAGAACCATCCATGTGCTAAAGTGCATATATACCTGTAGTAATGATACATCTAATACTATTCACTTAGTTTATTATCATATCGTTGTTTCATTTTAAGAGATAAATTAAGAATATTGAAAGAACGAGTCGGAAAATTTTCATCCATTTAACAAATTGTTCATAGTTACACACTTCATATTTTGAAGTAGATTTCTTGCACAACTTTCAATGAGCTGTCTACCAGCTTACACGAAAACCGCCTCCTCCATGCGTGCAGAGGTTTGTTTATTGGCCACGTTCTTTCCACAATGTTATGCAATAACCGTGTCGTCGCAAGCTTTTGTCCCAAGGGTGGGGGGGTTGCCTTTGGTGGAAATTACCAGCAACAGGTCGCCCAGTTAAAAGACCTACATCCCGCACCCCCCCCCCCCCCCGCCCCCCTCGGCGACGTCCCCCCTACCCCCCCCCCCCCCCAAAAAAAAAAAAAAAGTCGCCCCCAGTTCGGGTGTATATAATTCTATGCTCGCCCCTTCTTTAAAAAATAAACAAAATGTGGTCTGAAGGGGGGGGGGGGGGGGTCCGTACCCCGCCCCGGTGACGGCAATGAATGACCATTCACTAACTCTCTCTGAATACCTCACTCTTTGTGTATTCAAATAATCTGTGAACTCCCAGAAAAAATGAAAGGTTGACAGATTTCAAAGTGCTTTTTTCATTAATGTTTTTTCAAATGGCAGGGGGGCTTTGCCTTTAAAAACATTATTGTGCATAGTGTGTATGAGACAGCGGATCTCATCGGATCGAGTAAATTCGTCCATCGACAATCCATTCCTAATACATGTAGGTCCATTACACTAACAAGGAAGACTTGTTTAGACTTAAAGATGGCCCGTCCTTTTTTACAAACATCTGCAAACTTCATGAAAGTTTGCACATATATAGCATGTATCTTTGGGATACCAACTGTGAAATTTTAAGGTCAGAGGTACTCGAACTCCCGTAGAATAAATGAAAATCTAACTATTTTCGTGGTACTAAAAGGGAAAGCTCGATCAATTATCGAAGATTATTTCCTGAAAACCGAATATTACGCTTTGTTGATTCAAGGGAAAGGTTATATAGCCACTCTCTGAAATGATGACAAAGTAAGGGAACTTTCAGAATTAGGTCTGCAAAAGGGACGTTCTACCTTTAACACTACATACACATAATTGAAGTAAAATGAGAATGTCGTTTTGTTACGAAACCGAAGATGCTCCAGCCTCTACCACTGTCTACCGCACATCTCTACATATATTAATATGTCTCCATTAATCATCTCATAAATCTTCGTGTCAGTTCAATCTCATACATGGTTACTTTCACTTCTGAAAGTACATCAAATGTCATCATAAATATAGGATAATAAGTACATGGTTTATGATAATGATATAAAGTGTTCAGCGAAACAGCATATTATGGTCGTGTAATGGGGGAAGGGGTGAGTATAAACACAATGCCAGTGCAGGGGAGTAGGGGTGTATCCCCTTCCAATATTCATAACATTACGAACTCTTTGTATTTTAGACGAAGAGAGGCATTGTCGTTCATTTTACTGCAATATTTGCATCACCAAAAAGAATTGAACACCTTGAATCATTTTTTAAAACTTAGTATGAATTAAAAATGTGTTCTAAATTGCCGAAAAGAAATATGTACATCATTCACAATTTGCTACGCAAGCAGTACAGAATCTATTACTTTACATTACATAACTTTATAATTCATAATATGAATCCAGGATAGTCAAACGCATAGTCATTGGATGTAAACATAGCCACATTGGAAATTCTGGTAAATTTGGTGTAGCGAAATTGGTGCTTACAGTACATACATTTAGCATGGGTATTCGTTCGATTGGCTTTGAGTTTAATTGCGTAGGTGCAGATCACCGACGAGTATCTGAATTTCTCTTAACATAATCTATAGTGATTATACGTGTGCATTCAAGAAGTACTCATTAAACTGGGTGGAAAACAGCACAAAGTATCCTGCAGGAGGAGGGACAGGGTAGGATTCGAACCTATCACGTTTAGTTTTTTCTACAATTATTAATGTAAGGGAAAGAAGTCCCACATGATCAACAATGCACCGCGCAGCGACATCCAGATTTAGTTTTGCTGTAACATGTCCGCTTCCGGTCCCACTATAAACCTGGAACGGACGTGACTGAATGTGGCTGCGCGGTGCATCATGGGGAGACTTTTCATGTTATATGCGGTATGGGGATTTCTTGACCACGATACTTCAAGAGTAGGTTAGGTTCATGGTTTGAATGTGTGCTTCGCCGTGGCGCACGCGCGACACGCTCTTGAGAGCGCGGACGCATAGCGGCGTAGTTCCTCCTGAAGGCGCTTGTTCATGAAAGCGTAGACGAGTGGGTCGAGCAGGGCGACCACGTAGAGGAAACAGTGCGCGAGGGCGCCGGTCCACCAGGGAGGGTCGTTGAGGTGGAGGACCACGATACTGGGAAGCAAGCCGAAGAGAGCACAGAACAGCAACACCACACCTGTTAGGATCATGAGGAGGAAATGAAGTTGGTGAATTCTTTATAGTGGACAGCCGTCCCATAATGCATCGCCCAACTGGTGTGAGATCATGTCCACTTCCGGTCTCATACACTACTAGTAGTACGCTAGACCGGAAGTATTTATGAATGTAAACAAAATCCGAATATGGCTGCGTGGTGCCTCATAGGACGACTTTTTTATATACGACATTGCGAACTGAGAGGGAGAGGAAATATACTAGAAAAGTGGCATATTATTGTCAGTATGATAATTTTCATAGTATGATTTATGTCCATGATAATGTTGCTGCTACATGTACCACCGCAGACGACATGATCCAATTATTCGTACGACTCTGCGACTGGCTGAATCGCAGGAACCCGGTCATTGGATTTTGCAAGAAGGTAACGTCACATTTGCGGTTGTAAGCCCTTACAAATGCGTAATCGTGACAAAAAAAAGATGTCGTTTGCGGTATATGGCCTTCAATTGACCAGGGTCCTGTTGCACAAAACTTACTATTTTTACCATGGTAGCTACCGCTGATGGCAGAGTTACCATTAACGGTAAGTTTTATGCAAAGGGTCCCAGATTTGTGCATACATTTACAGCCATGTGGACAGCCCTTGACTCACCCATTACGGCAACTCGTCTCTGCGCCTCGTACTGCATCTTCATCAGCTTGGTTTTGCGAAGTCTTCTTCGAGTTTGACGCGACGCGTGATGGCTCCTATGGTTGCGGTCGTGCTCTGCGCCCGCTCCTGCGTGGTTGGAGGTGGTTACCACTGCCAGAGTGTTCATCGAAGAAGCTCTGGTCAATGACTCCATGTCGATGTAGAAACTGAAGTCGTCCGCATCCATGTCGACATAGCCACACATCAGGCAGCAGCATCTCTTTCGACGCTCGATGTCCGTCGGAATCATGTCGTTGTATGCTCCGCTGAATTCAGGCTGCACTTCAGCGTTCATCGGGTTATTTTCTGTAAACATACGGCTATTCGATTTCTTCCTATCGAACGCGTCTGTTCTCTCGTCAATAACATGCACGTTGCTACGATTGCGGAATCTGGTTTTCGTTTCTATGATTGCTGCGCCACATTCCGTAGTGCTGTCTTGCAGACTGAGATTTCGATCATCGTGGATCGCATCACCTTCAGCGCATGTAATCCAACTCACTAAGTCTCCGTTTTCAGATGGTTCTTTAATATCCGACGCGTTCATTTTGGAATCTGTTTGTACAGGTAGCTTTATACGTTGAGGGCTCACTTCGTCATCAATTTGTTGTACTGTATCTTTGATCGTAACGTTGCCTGGCACGTTGTCCAAATGCCCGATTCCGCCGTATTGAGACTTGGAAGAGGGTTCGCCGGCTTCTATAGGACACGGAGCTCGTTTACTTGCGGATCCGATATCGCCAATGGTCGCCCCGGCGTCGGAACTCCGCCTGTCCGATATGACGCTCTTGATATCGAACGTGACTTTTCGCAGTCGTCTTGGACTCGTGGGACGCGGTCCGCTTATGGCTGTTCGCGTCAGTCCAATCTTCTGCTGCTCGAGGAGCTTCCGACTTTGCTTCACTAGCGAAACTGTGATCGTGGCGTAACACGTAATAATCGTAAAAGGGATAAGAATAAAAGCACCAAGAAAGCCTTTCTTCGCGCGCTTGGAGTCAAGACTTAGTACGCATTGTTGCATAATCGGTTTATACTTGATGGTAATTCCGACTGGGGCAAATACGTCGAAAGTTATTAACGTCACGCCAAGAGCAGGTACGAGCCAGCACACAGTGTTCATGATGCGAACTCGAAGAAGACCGCTGCAGAACCGGTTGCATAACCGACATGACGTCACGACTATTACACGGTCTATTGCTATCACCATCAGCGTTAAGTTCCTGACGGTGACAAAGTAGTGCAATACGAAGCCGTACAGCTGTAAAGATACAAACAGCTGTATGAAATAAAAGTGCGAGGTCCCATTCCTGATAAAGTAGCACAAATATGTGGTTTGGTGCTGTCACTTTTTACATCAACTATTACAAATGACAACAGATACATCACATGGAAGAGCATTAACTTATGCACAAGTTGAATCCATTTTGGGCTCTAAGTTACACGGTATTATGTATTACCTTCGTAGAGGATCTTTAAAGCAAAATAAGGGTCAAATTATCACTAAATCTTCAAGTTGGCAACACTCTGAAAAGGTTGAAATCACACTTTTGCTCTTCAAAGTGGCATGATTATTGCTCTGACTTGAATGATTTTGTCATTTTCTAAATTTATGATGAAATTTACACGTCGTTTTGTAATTTAAAAAAAATCAATAAAAAATAGTGTTGCCAATTTAGAACCCGAATAGTGGTCAGTTTTGCTCTAAGAAAGCCTTCTTCCCGAATGAGTTGCGCAATAACATTTTAAAACTATATAGGCCCCATGAAGAATATCATATACTACTACTCTATCTCGACTTCTGATCTTCTCCTAGCAGTGCTACTCATAGAAAGGAAGGCCCATAGTCAACTTCAGCAAAATAATATCTTTATTGGAATATTGGAACAATTGTACAAGAGAAAAGTAAATAGTTGTGCTCCGAGCAAGGGCATTCGTTTTTACGGGGGTTTTGACAATCAAATTGTTTTCACTACAAGTGTCAATTACTAATTAGCTTAGCACTTTGGTCTTTTTGATACCTCATTCAAATGGTCCTGTTATATGGTTCTGCTTCAAAGAGACGAAAAGATCTAGCCCATGCCAGTTACCTCTTTTATGTGCTACACTGATGCATTTTGGCACACGTAATACATACAAAACCAGTGGAGCTGCAATTTGCATGGCACACAAATGGTAAAGGGAAGGTATCGATCTATATACACATATACACATATACACATATGATGAATTATTGTCTTTATTCAATACTACACTTGAAGATGATTCGGGAGTAAATGAAGTTAATATTGACAACCATGACTTTAATGATTGCTATGGTGATCTAATACAAACATTAGATTTGTATGATGTTGTAAATCGGTCTTCTTCAAAATATTATTCTGAAGATAAAGCTCATGAGTTTTTTACAATGTTGCCAGATGATCATTTTGGTATCATGCATTTTAATATTCGCAGTGTCAATAAACATTTTGATCAATTTAAAATACTACTAAACAATGTTATGCAAACATCATGTCCTATAATAGGTTTATCTGAGACATGGTTTTCTTCAAATCCAAGTGCTTACTTTTCTTTACCAGGTTTTAATTTAGTAGAAAATAGTCGAACTAATAAACATGGAGGTGGTGTTGCATTCTATGTACCAGAAACTTTGAAATTTGAAATCAGAGATGATTTAAATTATATGAATTCAACTCTTGAATCATTGTTTATTGAAGTTGAATATTCCCGGGGGAAAAATTATCTTTTTGGAATTATTTATAGACCTCCTCAATCTTCCCAATATGATTTCTTGAATTCGATTCATACTATTCTCAATAATAACCAATTTTCAAATAAGAACACTTTTATAATGGGAGACTTCAATATTGACTTGCTTTTGTGCAACGAAGAGTCTTTCCCAAAAGACTTTTTGGAGTCCATGTCATCCGCCTCATTTCTCCCCCTCATTACAAAACCAACTAGAATTACAGACCACTCTGCTTCGTTGATAGATAATATATTTACTAATATACAACCGCTTCCTGAATCTGGCATTTTACTTTCTGATATTTCTGATCATTTCCCAGTATTTACTTACTTTTCATTTAAGAATAAAGTGAATCATTTACATGATGATCTCTACGCCCCTCGGAGATGGAAACGGGAGGAGCTTGAACGTTTGAAAGAAAGTCTAAGCACGGTCGATTGGTCTATAGTATATAATGGAAATGATGTATCCTCTTGTTATGATCTATTCATCGATGTATTGAATGAACGTATTAAAGCAAATACTCATAATTTTTTACGAAGTAAATCGGACCGTAAAAAAGTACCTATGCTTCCCGGGATAACACAAGGACTTCTAAGATCTATCAATCGTAAAAATGATTTATTTTGTAAATACAAACTAGACCATGAAGACAGTTTGAAAACTAAATACACATCTTATAAAAATAAATTAACTACTCTCTTAAGATTGGCAAAGAAAAAGTATTATGCTCGACAATTTGAATTGTATAAACGTGATATGAAATCGACATGGAAAATAATAAACAATGTACTGAATAAACATAGAAAGTCAACATATATCAATGAGTTACGCTGTAGCGATCGCTTACTGAATCAATCTCCTGATATTGCTGAAGCCATTAATAACTATTTTGTTAATATAGGTCCCGATCTCGCACGAAATATTCCAAGCACAAGGACACATTTTAGTGATTATCTGCAAAATGCCAATTCGGCATCTATATTTATGACCCCCACTGACAGAAATGAAATTTTAGATATTGTAAATAATCTTCAAAATAAAAAAAGCCCCGGGTTTGACGGATTAGATAATTATTTGTTAAAAAACATCATTATAGAAATTATTGACCCTTTAGTGCACATTATAAATGTCTCTTTACTAAATGGATCTGTACCAAATGCCATGAAACGTGCTAAGGTGATTCCTCTATTTAAAAAGGGAAAACGTGATGAAATAAGTAACTATAGGCCAATATCTTTATTAACTTCGTTTTCTAAAATCTTAGAAAAAGTTGTATATACTAGAGTAATTGATTTTTTCGATCATTGTAATATCTTGTGTAATTCTCAATTTGGGTTTAGGAAGAAGCACAGTACTACTCACGCGATTTTAACATTAATAGACAAAATAACAAGATCATTTGAATGCTCATCCCATACTGTTGGTGTTTTCCTAGACTTCTCCAAGGCCTTCGACACCATAGATCACGATATTCTTTTATACAAACTTCATCACTACGGTATCAGAGGCAGGGCCTTGGAATGGTTCAGGAATTACCTTACCGACAGAAGTCAATTTGTTTTTGTAAATGGTTGTAAGTCATCTTTAAAACCTGTTGTTTGTGGAGTCCCACAAGGCAGTTTACTCGGGCCTCTTTTGTTTGTGATATACATTAATGATTTTTATACTTCATCTCAGCAGTTGTCATTTATATTATTTGCAGACGACTCAAATTTGTTTTTTTCTCATTCCGATCCACATACACTATTGTCTATTGTAAATCATGAATTGAAAAATGTGCATGATTGGATTAGAGCAAATAAATTGTCCTTAAATATAAACAAAACTAATTATATGTTATTTAGTAAAACGCTGAATGACATTGACGGAGATGTTATATTTAATGGAAATGTTCTAAAAAGAGTATCTTCATTAAAGTTTCTTGGTATTTTTATTGATGACAAGTTGACATGGAAAGATCATATAGATTATATAAGAAAAGTGATTTCACGTAATGTTGGCGTACTAAATAAACTTAGATACTCTTTTCCACCATCAATTCTGCAATTATTATATTCTACATTAATTTTACCCCACTTGAATTATGGTATCCTTGCTTGGGGCAATGCTGCTGCATGCTATCTTGAAAAAGTTTTATTGTTACAGAAAAAAGCAGTAAGAATTATAGATAATGTAGATTACCTTGCTCATACAAATATGATTTTTCTGAAAAAATGTATATTAAAGGTATCCGACCTATATAATTACAACCTTTGCCAGTTGATGTACAATGTTGAAAACGGAATAGCTCCCAATATTTTGCAAGCTATGTTTAATAGAAATAACAGATATCACAACCACTCTACGAGACAATCATCGTTATTTCATTTGCCATTGTTTAAATATATGTCCTCACAACGAACATTTTTGTTTACTGGTCCCAAAAGTTGGAATTTTCTGGAAACATCTCTGAGGGAAAGTGCCACTTTAGATACATTTAAAGTTAAATTAAAAGTATATTTGATAAATCAGTATAAGTAATAAGCTATCGTGCTGGTAGTATTTCGTATGTTACCTTTTGTGTATATACACTTGATTATTTTTGTACATTTCTTCTTACTTGAAATATAACAATGATAATAACATACATGTGATAAGATTAGTATTCCCCCAAAAACTAAATTGTTCTTCTCACTAGCCCTGTTCAATTCTTCTATTCTATCCCTTTCCCTATTCTCGCGCATTATGTTTTCTCGTGATGTGCTTTTTCTTTCTTGTATTTGTTTTTATATATATATATATATATACAACGTTATGCTTGACAATGTTTGTATATTGAAAATTATGATTATGTCATGCTACAAATGTTTAATACAATTTATAAGTTTATGCATTAAAAATTCATATATTAATTTTACATATTGTAGTGTTGCCAAGCCATCTCTGGGGCCTTTTAATTCACAAGCCCAGCTTCTAAGATTGGCCCCTCCACATTCTCTTCGAACATTTATATCCTAATTTAGTTGAATGAATTTGTTATTTATGTTATTTCAAACATTTGCCCTCACTATGTCTATTGTTTGTTTATTTGAAAATGTGGAAATAAATGAATACCTTGCCGTATTCCTATCATATATGTAACAAATGTGCTATATCTGACTTCATATTACCATTAGTTATAAATTATCTCTGACAGTTTTTTTAAATGTTATTGCAACATGTGTGTTAAGTATTCGTGCAATGTAATTGTCAATCGAAATGGCATGTTAAGTAGTTTCATATATTCTTGTCAATGATGATGATGATGGTTATAAAGGAATCAATCAATCAATCAATCAATCAATCAATCAATCAATACCTTGCAACCGTTGCAGTGATATATGAAGAACTTGCCGTCATCGAGAATGGAGAGCAAGGACATCGGTCCGACGACGACGCAGAAGGCCAGGTCGGCAACGCACAGGTTGAAGATGAGGAGGTTGTGTGGAGTTCGACGAAGAGACTGGACTCGGAGAATGGTCGCGATTGCAGTCACATTGGAGACCACGGCAAACACGAGGGTGAGCAGTAGTCTGTTTGGTTTGGTTTTAGTTTACGCCAATTAGATTTGATGCATATTTTAATCCTTTTTTAAAATGATTAATTCAAAATTAACCGTAATGCTTTTTTATCACAATTTATACATTAACCAAATTACGTCTCATAGAAATGTTGAGAAATTTTCTCAAAATTGTACAATATTCTTTTTTTTTATTTCTTAAACGAAACAAGAATATAATTTGAAATTCACAGAGCCATATTATAAGACATACTACTACTTCCCCAGCACTTTAGTTAATTAAGTGGTTCTGAATTCTTCTGCGTATACAAAATGTATATTCCTCAAAATGCATCCGCTTGTTTGGCGGCGGATGTCCCTGGGTCAAAGAAAGAGCCAAACGCGTCAAATATTCTATTGTGATTTCAATAAACGCAACTGCTGAAAAGATACATTGCTGACTCCCTTTTTAACACGTACCCACATGCTTCTGCAATTGTCGAGGCGGTCGAATGGGTAACTGTAGAGTTAGTAGGCAGCTCCGAACAGGCCATCTCGTCTGCCAGTAGACCAGTCAACCAGGAAACCAGGATCACACCTGTCTGATACGACGACCTCGTTCCACCAACGTGTACGTCTGAAGTCAGCCCTAATGACGTTCTTCCCTTATACTTATCATGGATATCATCATGATCATGAGATGGTTTGGAAAGTAGGACTATATTATGCGGTTAGGGGTTTATGTCCTATGCATTACACAGCATAATAGGATCTGTAAGCTATTGAGACCCGGCCCATAATTATGAAGATAATTAGTCATATTGCAAGGAGTAACATATCAGATTTGATTATTAATGTCGAACGTTTGCAGTCATTAAGATATTAATTCTCCATTGTAATTTTGTTCTACCAGGGACGTAAAGAGAGATGAATTACTTTCAGTCTTCTGACCGAAGCATATCTACGTGACAGTGAACTTAACCATTCGAAACCTGGGCGACGGTAACCCGAGATATCGGGATACCTTTCAGTCTAGCGAGTTTTAGGGGACTTCACACAACATACAGTGCCACCAATTCCAAGCATGAGAAGTTTATGCAATTAACATATTATGCAAATAGGCATTTGTAATAATAAGATGGTTAAGGAAAACACCTAGGTACCCGATTAAAGTGTGCAAACCAATGTTTGTGAGGTCAGTGAAGATGATGGATAGATCTATAAGAAAAAACAGAGGAATAACAGGACATTCTCTTCCCCCAACCCCCTTGGGGATAATTATGCAAATGATGCAAATTAGATTCATTACATTGGTCTAAAAATGTGTCCATCATAATTCATAATTCAATAACTATGAAACCACTGGTTCCAACAGTTACATTGCTTTAATCATTTACTTATTAAAAAACATAGGAAAAACATGATTTTCTCTGGCTTTCATTCCTCTTTACGGATAATTATGCAAATCGTGCAAATCATCTTAATGATAACAAACATTAGTCCACTTTAATCGTTTTTATCAGGTACCTAGGCCAAACAATGTTTGTTCTCCTTATAATCACAAATGCTAATTTGCATTATATGCAAATCTCATGAATTTCCCATGCTTGGATTTTGTGGGACTTTAAGTTTCTGGTGATTAGGAGACCACACTGAAATGTACTAGAGTGAAGTAAATTGTGTTGCAATGTAGGTGGAAATTTTACTTTGACTGGACAAGCTGGGGCATATACATGTTGTAATGTGTGTGTGTGTGTGTGTATGTGTGTGTGTATGTGTGTGTATGTGTGTTTGTGTGTGTGTGTGTATGTATGTGTGTGTGGATGTGGATGTGTGTGAGTTGGTGTGTGTGTGTGTGTGTGTGTGTGTGTGTGGATGTGTGTGTGCATGTACGTGTGTGTGTGTGCTTGTGTGTGTGCTTTTTCTATTTCATCCCTTCAGCGGTGCCCTAGGCCAAATTTCAAAGAGAACGGAAATTAAGGTGCACGTACATCCTCGAGTACTGTATACGTGGAGAGTTGTAGTTGTAAAAGGCCTGTCACATTGGTCAGTCTGTTCTAGACATAGACATGTAGCACGCTACGAAACTGTGTTCATATTAATGGGCACATGTCGAGACGTCAGGAGGCTGAGAACAGCATTTCGCGTGATTGGCGATCTTCTTCCAGGAAGACGGATGACTCGTAATTTATTTTAATCATTTTCCCCATGTTCTTCTCACTGAAATCATAAGAAAATTAGTGTGTTGCAAGTGAGTTCTCCACCGATACCCAATTCATACAAATGACAAAGGATATCAATGTATACTCTCATTATAATGATGTCTTTCTATAATCTCTATCAACTCATTGTGTGCCATGTTTGCGTTTTGTCGCCAATAACACAGAAATCCCATTGGTCAGCATTTTATCTCACACAGGAAGGGTTAAGGAATCTTAAATTATTTCTTCCATTCATCCACCCCACCTCTCCGTCCGTCTGGCTCTCGATATATCTTTATCTCTCCTTTTCACTGTCTCTCTATGGTAATGATTTATTTTTTGCCTCATGTGTATTCAACTTCTTGCACCCCAGCCCCCCCCCCTTCTCTCTCTCTCTCTCTCTCTCTCTCTCTCTCCCTCTTTCTCTCCTCACTTTTTTGTCTCCCTCCTTTTCTTTTTTTTGTTCTCTCTCTCTCTCTCTCTCTCTCCATCGTTTTCTCTTACACAGTCACACACACACATATGAAAAATGTGTTTCTTCTCATGATTTGAGATATATATCTCCCTGCCTTTTTTAATCATCTTTATGCGCCTAATAAACCTTATCACAGAAAACCCAACATTTACAATGAATACGTCACTCACGAGTTCACTGTATCACGTAAATATATTTATCTTTATTCGAAGTCATATCATCCATTTGCATATGGCTCCATTTATACTCAATGGTGCAACTGCGGGACAAAACTGCCTAAATTTCAAATAAGTTTTCCAGGCCCCTTATTGTTATATAAATGTTATACCGAACAAAATGTTTCAGAGCTTAATTGTTCTGTTCTGTTTGACGCTGGTAGATGTGCTAGCTATAGAGAAAGTGGATTTTTGTTGAAAAATTGGGTTTTCATAATCATTCTTTATTTCATAGCATAATAGTTGTGACAAGGATATGCAAAGTTTCATCCCAGAACGATTGTTATTCTACTATGAAAGTACAGGAGAAGTAAAGAGAATATTAAGAAGACCTATCCCCTGATCTAAGTCATCCATAACACACAAATAAACAAGCAGCTATTTTCTGCATAGTCGGGCACACACGATTGCTCCCAATGAAAAGGGAAGGAGCCTCAAGAAATTATGTTACACAGGTCATATTTTCAAGAAGAAATTACATGCGGAAGAGTAACTTGACATCTACTTAAGATCAGAAATTACAATTCAGAATGAAATGAATGCGAAGATGAGCCAACTGTTCTATATAAATTATACACTAGCAATGCAGGGATGGCCCGTTGTACGAGACGCTTAATTCTTCATCCGCTACTGCTGCGATTTTGCAATACACACAAATCCAATATAGAGCAGCAGTTTATCTGGCACACAACTTTAAATAGCTAGGGTGGGACTCCAGAGTACAATTGGTATTGTGCACTGGTCTTCACATTTCAAAACTGGTAGATCTCATCACAGGAGTGGAAAACTATAGAGATCATTTAGAGAGTTCTCTAAAGGGTGTAATCTTATTAGTTTATGTACTAGGGAGCAGTAGCAGCAAAAAAACTATTTGTGAATGTGCCTTTAGTTTGTTTGTTATCCAGCATTAATTATCAACCACCCCCTTTGTTTATTCTACTAGTCTTTTTGCATTACTCCACTCAGTATTCAATCTGAATACCCCGTTGCTGTATATATGTTGATGTTCCATGGAAATATGTGTTATGTGAAATACTGGCTCTTGATGTGTATAGTGAATCTCACGGTGCTCTCAAAATTCATGTTCTGATGCTCATCTCAATGCTGCAAATGTTAATATTCGGCTTTCATTAACACACAATGAATTTCATGCCAAATATGGGCATGTTAGAGATGTGTGAAAGCATGCCAGAATGTCATTTGGTCTTGCAAAATGAGAACAAAAAACTGCTGTATCAACATTGTGTCAAAGATGTTCACATTACACAAACATATACGTCCACGATTACAGTGAATGCCATTGCTAAACAGTACAATGCACTCTTGTCACATTTTTAAAATATTTGGTTTTATACATGTACTGTTTATGGGTTATTTGTCCTTGGTTAATATAGAGTTTAGTAGTTTAGTAGTTTAGTAGTTTGTGATATTCAGTACTCAACCATTCTCAATGATACTGACCTTGGACTGGGGGAGAGTTGGAACTTTATCGCCCTCTTATCACATATTCAAGCTTAGATTTGGCGTACTTTATTGAAGCGAGAAGGAAGGGGCATCCTGCAGAAAAAGGGGGTTATCAAGTCTCCTTAAGCCCGATCAGTGCAGGTTTTTTGGAATATTTCGATAACATGAAAGCAGACCATAATGTGGTCAGGAGAGCTCACACATGTGATACTAATGTGTTCCTTGGATCATGTCTATACTGCATTCATTAAACAGTTGAAGTGGGTGTGTCTTTAGCGTAAGCCTTTTTCTATTTATAGAAGAGATGTTATATGCTTTCTTCTTTCTTTTTTTTTTTTTACATATTATCACTTATTTTGTAAGTGTATATTCAAACTGAACTGAATCTGGTGCTGTATAAGTTATTCTTTTAACCGTGTAATGGATGCATGGGTGTTGCAACTCAACATACACATTTGTTAACAACTTAATGTACATATACATGTATTACTTTGTGTCTGGAGATGTTTTTAAGAAGAAATTGAAGAAAAAATGCATCAATATGTTGACATCCATCATCACAAATCATCTGTTTATTTAATGTGTTGTTTATATTCTGTTAATGTCAAGTACTAAATGTGTGTGTACACTGGGTTTGCTGGTCTAAGGCATACCAATTTTGAGAAGGACAAGATCCTTTTTAAAATGGCAGTACCTACTCAATGTCTTTGTGTTTATTATTGTTCAAAAGCATTGTTGTTGCATATTGTTATCTGGTAGAGCATAATATTCTAGAATAATTAGTATCACATCTGTAGAATAACCCCGCTAATGTATGATATCATTTTTATTGCAAAAAAAAATCACACATGTATCCAATCTTTTGTATTGTGCTGAAATACAAGTATTTGAACTTTTCATATATCTAGCAGGCTTGAAAGTCACACTAGTTACAGCATTAATTGTGAACTTTGCATACAGACATTTTTATGAAAAAGTAAGTCAGCAGAGTGCACGCATGTTTATTGCTTATGAGGAGATCTGGATTTTTAAATTTGAAGCCTACCGCTCCCCCTGAACAGAAAATTAAATCATACATCAAAATCAGGTTTTACACAATAAGCACATATTTTGCTTATATTCATAACAAACGGTGTATTTTTTAATGTGTGTGTAATTCAGTCAGGAATATTTCTTAGACCTTAACCTTTTATGTTTTACACTTTCAAGGGACTCAATATTTATTCATGTTTGATAGTTTAAAACAAACTATATTCTGTATCAGTCAGTGTTTTGATGAATCATGTTAAACGTATATAAATATGTGATTAGTCACATTGTTACCCATAAGGAGATATTTGTGAATGGTCTCATGCAAAGATTTCAATAAAATCTGAACTTGAAAGATAAAATGATAATGGTGATTCCTAGCATTTTTATTTTGATGTCAGAATTAGGCTTACATACCGTGGACATTCTCTATGCACAGTCTGTATGCTAAAGCAAATAATGGCAACCAAGAAGTAAGTTCTGCAGTATTAGCAAAGTGATGCATTATATATGGCAAAGTTGTCTCTTCAAATTGATTTAAAGTTAAAAATAACCATTGAAGATTAATGTTTTTCAAAACTTATCTTTCTACCCATTTCAATGAAAAAAAAGGTTCCATCATATAAACTGTGTTATTGGCTTAAACGAGAAGGTATCCCCTTGTTCTCCATTTTTCTTTCTCAATTAAACGATTGCAGACTATCAGTCGTTTGTCATTAATCTCTTACTCAAAAATCTACTCCAGGCAAAAATATATTTTGTTTACTTCTCCATATGGGCCGCTGTTTTCTGTGCCTTATTGAAAATTACACAGACTTCATGTAAATGGCGGTTAAATGTATTGTGCTCAGAATTATCAAATTGATTTCTTACTGAAATTTATTTACTGATATTAATTTCTAACTGAATTAAACAATTGCTGACTTTCAGTCCCTTTCCCTTTGACCTCTTACTCGAAAATCTACTTTAGGCAAATATATAGTTTGTTTACCTCTCAATTTGGGCTGCTGGTGTCTTTTTTTTTTTGCCTCATTATAAAATACATGGACTTCATATGGAAAATATGTTACTATTTGACCCTGATCAATTATTGGTCAGATTTGGACTTGTGTGTATGAGATAATTAATTCAGAGCACAACAACCCCCATTGTGCACCACACATGTGAGCCCACGTGGTATTTCTGCCAGAAGCATCATGTATCATTATTATCATTATAAACACTTTGTTGTCAGTTCCAGGAGGATGTTGCATATAGGTTTTCAATTATTGTAACTTAAATGTAGTGGTACCTACCAAGAAAACATATCTCCAACATGGCCCTGATCTCTGATATCATCCAAACTTTCTATTCGTAAGCGTGGCGATCGTCTCGCAAACATGGCGATCTTGCCACCATTCAGTAAAAAAAAAACATATTTTCAGTCCTTCATATCTATTTTCCAAAACCATATGGACTATCAACTTTACCCCTACTCCTACGAGGTTTGATGTGACAGGGTTGTGCTTTACTTATCATTTTGCAACTACATGCACCACTTTTGATCATTAGATGATAGTGCTTCTCTTTCCCCGTTTTTTCTTAAATTTTATTTTTGCTTTTATGATTTTTTTTCTTTACATACATGTACTGTAATTGACATTTCTTCTTTGAATGAATCATAAAAATGAATATTCCCGCAGCAGCATCTACCTGTCGCAGCCCGTGTTAGTTGGTAGATTGGCTGCTCCATCTATCCATTGATTGATTCTATCTACCTTCGCTGTGGTCTGCCCTTCCTTCGCTTGCCTACTCGGTACGGTATGGTGGCCAGCTGTATGTACCGTATATGGAGAGAGAAAGTAAGAGGAATATGTAGTGGGAGAGAAAGTAAGAGAGATACACTGAACTCCAAAAGTTTAGGAACACCTGCATTCAGTGTATAATTGGTAGGCTTTATTGATATTCAGGCTCATAGCATAGTTCAAGTCTTGTTTTAAAGTGAATAGTATATAAGAATGTACATTTTATCCTTCATTCAAACAAAGTTTTACTCTATTTAATGGCTGCCTACCAGTCAATATGGCATTTTCTCAAAATGCTAACCTTTTTATTACATTCGCGTAATCTAGATATCCAGAGCTTTTCACCATTATACAGGGCTAGGTTAAATGCGTAACTTCGTTCATTTATCCTTTTTCTAGTTAGAAGTCAAACACACAAATAATATTAAACAATACTTAGTGTTTCACTTGTATGGACACCTCTTTTTTTTTTTATTAAAAAACATAAATGACAAGAAACGGGATTGAAATCTGTACACTGGGGCGGCCAAGCCATGATTGCCAGGACTTGTGTCTCTTCCTTTTTCTTCAAGTAGCCTTTGCATCTTCTTTGAAAAGTCTTGACTTGTGCTTTGGGTTATTGTCCTACTGGAAAACGAACCCTCCTCCGATCAGGCGTTTCCCTGAAGGCAAGGCCTTCCGCTGTAGGATTGAATGATAGCCTTGCTGAATGAGGATACCCTCTACTCTGTGCAAATAAGAAAGATTGGATGATATCAGAGATCAGGGCCATGCTGCAGATAGGTTTTCTTGGTAGCTACCATTGATGGTAAGGTAGAATAATTTAAAACCTACATGTATATGCAACATGCTCCAGGAAAGTGTAGAAAATCAATGGACAAAAAAAGAAGAGGAATATGGAATAATGAAAAACGGAACAACAAAGATGATAAGGCTCTGGTTGATTGTTGTCATCAGAGATAGACGGAAAACAAACAATTAAAGTCGATATTTCAACAACAACAAAAAATAAAAGGTTAAGCTATGGTTGCCAGGAGTTCAGGTGTCGTGACTTCGGGCTTCCGCAATTAAGCTTATCACCCTTACCGACTACCATTAGTTCCCTTCTGGTATGGCGACCGGCCCATTGCGTATCCCTTCCTACCTCCTAAAAACTATAGCCTATAAGAACTATAGACTCTAACTCTTTAGGGGAGGAAACAAGGGTGATCCCAATGCCTTTGCCGGGCCATCCGACAATCCTTGAACCTTGGTTTTGCAACCTTGGAGTTAGCGGGTTTCGAACCCGTGCTCGCTAGCACGAGTGTGAGGTAGTCCCGGCGCTTACCCTACCACTAGGCTATAAGACGTCGGTGGTTTTGCTTGGTGATTTTAGCGTATAGACTATTAGTTTCAAATCAACGAGAGAAAAACCAAAAGAGCATCTATGTCAGGAATCGAACTCACGACCTTCAGGTTATCAGTCTGACGCTCTACCAACTGAGCCAACAGACCGATTGCTGATGTTGGTACCTTTTCAAAGAGTATTAAACATATATACTTGCAGATTGCCAACACGTTTCTATCTATTACTGAGGTAATTTTCTTTTTGATATAAAGAAATGTGCAATTTATGAAAAAAATCACATGGGGGAGGGGGATTTGTTTCCCAAATGTATCCTGAAAGTGACCCGAGAGCCCTCTAAATCTGATACAATCTTGTAGTAACATGAACTATGATATGAAATCTTATATCCTGTAAGATAATTGGCCATTGAAATGTTACTACTTTTCCATGGCGCTCGCTTTTCTCTCCGTCTCTCTCTCTCTCTCTCTCTCTCCCAAACTCCTCTCTCTCCACCTCTCTCTCTCTCCCTCCTCTCTTTCTCTCCCCCCCCCCCAAACTCTCTTTCTCTAAAGCCATCTCGTTGTTCTTTTCTCTTCCGATGCAAGCATTCTTTTATATAGAGTACCGAAGTGGTGTCGTCATATGAACATGTTGTCAAGACAAATTGGCTCTAAACAAACGCACTCCACTGTGAGGTTTACCTGTCCGATATTGTATATCGGGCTAGTGTCCGGCATTTTCAATTACATTTCCCGTTGTAATTACCGCTGCTTGTTCTGCCCGTATTGTGTAGAGCCATTTGTCTTGACAATAATGCTCAAATGGCGTCACACTTCGGTACTCTATATTCAGATAAGCAGACGTAGACGGTTGCTTATTTTACCCACAAATATATTTTTTATTCTTGAATGCATCAACATTTTCAAATTCATGACATATATCAATACGGTAATGATGAAACTGATCCATGTATAATCATGTACATACTCATTGTTTTGATGAAGGAAGCACTCAAATATCTATATTGTGGATGCAGAGAATTGTCCTACTAAAAACTCGATTCAAAAAGTGACGCAACACTTTGGCAGTTGTCGACAAAAGTCTCCTGAATATAAAAAAATGTCACGTTGTTTTCTTACATATTATTTGCTGGCTGTACCTCCCCCGCCCCCCCCCCCCCTCCCCCCTCCCCACAAAAATACAACTAAAATCAGTAAAAAAAAAAAAAAAAAAAAAAAAAAAGTAAAATAATTTATTACAATATAAAATTGAAATGAGAATGAGGGATATTAGGTGGGATATGTGACAAACATACATTTTATTTCAAGAACTAAAAATTGAAAATACATACCTGTTCTTTTATAATGTCTTTATTAAACGCTCAGAAATATAACTTACGTTCTTATTTATTCCATCCTTTAAAAGATAAGTACATTTAAACTAGGATCCATTATGCCATGGTCACAACCGGCCGTCCGTGTTTTTCTACGTGGAGTTGGCAGCTTGCTTGCCAACTTCTTGCCCACCTTCCCTGCGTCGTCCTTGCGTCCGACGCCAGGAGTTTCAGCGAAACCCGACGCAGATCACAAGCAGAGAGAATCATATATGTAATGTGAAGGAACATCTCGGGGGAAATCAAGAAAAACCGAGCTGTACACTCTACAATGCAAAGAAGCTAGGCCATTTGAATCACCAATTAGATATTTTACACACGCCAACACTGATTCTGATAACATGAATGTATAGATATACAATGTACATGATGGATAGCTTATATCGTTGGAGATTCACATGCAATGGAATGTCATTTGAGAGAGAAATAGTTTGTTCCAACATTTCTTTCCTCAAGTAAATACAACCACAATTATTCTGCTTCTTATAGAGAATGAATTCCATGTCGTGTTCTTGCATCAATACTGTGCACTTCACATGCTATTACTTGCAACACAGGCGTGTGTGTGAAGGGGATATGTGTCGAACAATTATCCATGCCGCCGGTCTCTTACACTAATACATCATGGAACGACTTTCCCTTTTATGTGCAGTATTGAGAATTCAACGTGCTTCACATAATCCTTTAATCCTAATACTCACGGGGTGCATTATTACCCCACCCCGTCAATTTTTTGTCGGTACTTCCGAACACCTCAATATTTTGAAACGAACATGATTTTTTTCTGATCCTTTAAGCACATTTTGATACCAAATTTATGACGATCGGACCTACTGTGCCGATATCAGATTACGTTTACCAAACACACGTCACTGAAATTTCGCTATTTTTCTATATGCCTGAGCACAACCATATGGACAAATTCATGCAGGAGATTTCCCATTTTATGTAAATACTTTTCTAATAGGTAGTGGAAATAATTACAACACACACAAACCCACATACACCCACATTCACACACACTTACACCCAAATCGCAAAATGCGCTTGACGAAAAACAATGAAAAACGTGATAAATAATTACCACAACCTAACCTTCTTTCAGGAATTGATGAGGGGTTTTTGAAAGACATTTGTACCAGAAATTGATATTCCTAAGGCTTTATCTAGTGATTTCTTGCATAAATGAGCATACATTATTGAATTTATAAAATAAAGGCACTTTCGTAAATTTAGCTATACAACTTGTAGAGTACATAATTCTAAAAATTGAGGGAATCGGGCGGCCCATGGCCATAATGCCACCCCCCCCCCCCCACCACCACCATAACATGCTTTGAAATACCCCCGTAGTATTAGGGTTAGGAGAGGTGATGTCATTCTTTGTTCAAAAGTATTCAGGCATGCAATCCAACTTTTCGTGAAATAATTCAACGATCATGATTTGCCTTGAGGTCTGTCCAAGCTATCTTGACAGTTAATATGACTGCTTGATATACTATCTCTCTCTCTCTCTCTCTCTCTCTGGGTGCTTTGTCGTGTGACGTAGGCGATCATGGAGTGCCACACAGTTCTCTTTACTGAACTCTTTGTATTAATTGCATATCATGGTAAACCAGTCAGTCAGGGTGCTTATCAACTTAATAATCCTTATTCCCATGCCCCATACCCCTGGTTCTTTTTCATCAATCCAAACTCTTTCAAGTAAACTTTACACAGTATACGACGTACAAAATCTCAACCTTCAGATTCTTGGCTCACATATTAGTTTCATAATATACATACATGATAATGAAACATTCTTCTTTGTGTGATATAACACATACAGCTATGACTTGAGTCATATGTCACAAGTTAGGTAAATACTCGTTCTAGGCATATCTGAATATGATCCGCTATTACGGTAAACATGTTTATACTGACTGTCCAATGGGTGGATACAAAATACCTTTTGTTCTCCTGCATCAGTTATAAACTAATGCTCAATACCCCAAATGAGATGCAGTCCGCTGGTTCAATAATGATGTGCGAGTTTCGGCATGTAAACAATTAAGATTGGCGGTTATTTCTGACCAGTCAATCCTAAAGCTCGCAGCTTAATCAAGAGAGAGATGAGTCGCTGATATTTGTATAGGACATGTGTGGAGTTACCCCGGTGTTCCTCTGTGGGAAAGTCCACCCTTCAAATCGTTCCAAAGCCCATCCATTAATTCATCGTGACCTTTATTCTAGGCAAGATTTAGAGTTGATTTGTTGCGCTAGCTCAGCGGGCTCTCTCTCTCCCTTACCATTTTGTCAAGTTTCGCAAAAGTCCATCCTATAATGGCATCTCTGGTAGGAGAGATTTCTTGTTCATTTGTCAAGCTGGCTGCGCGTATTAATTATCTCCCTCACTCATCCTTCAAACCGTGATAAAGTCCATCCTACAGTCTATAGTGACCACTCCTTTAGGAAGATTTAGCCTAGTGTTCATTTGTTGAGCTCCGCGAGTTCTCGACAATCTTCCTCACTCATTCTACTTAAATTCGGCCTGCTTTTGGTGCTTCGTACAGTAGCGTCCCCGCCGACGACGGAATTCTTATGGAATTCTCGCTTTCCTTCATACATTAATGAATCATTATGAGTTATGATTCCCCAAGATGTAAATTACTGCGAGTTTCTCTAACTGGAACGTGCGGCAGCGCTGCAGTGCCAGCTTGCCCATAAAGCCGTAGATGCTCTCCTCCTACTGTGCTTCGCAAAGTGGGGATCTCTGCAACACTTGACGTCAAGGTCGCTCTCCACATGCTTGCGCCACTGCTCGACCAACTCGTCGTTTTCCTTGGCCGTGGCGATCGGGTCATCGCGAGAGAAGAGGTTCAGGGCGGGCGCCTTGACCGGGCGGCCAGTAAAGATCTCATTCACCTGAAGGACAATGCAGAACAATAGGACCATTAATAAACTCTGCTTTGTTTCTTTGGAAATTCTTATGGAATTCTCGCTTTCCTTCATACATTAATGAATCATTATGAATTATGATTCCCCAAGATGTAAATTACTGCTGAGTTTATGCCTTGTATGTGGCTTGTTTGAGACCGAGTCTCCGCGAGACTAGACGGGTCTCCGAGAAGTCATCGTGAATTCGAATGCGTTTGATTTTTTTTTTCAAGTCTCCTGTACGTCTCTGTAACTTATCTATGCTGTCCTTGCGACATCCCAACCAATGAGACGGACCTTTAACTCTTACATTACCATTCCCTGAAAACCACATTGGCTTACTACACATCTTCACGCCAATGCTCACGGAAGAGTTCACCCTTCAAGCTCACCTTGACGATGCTATCCATGGTGTGCTTTTTGGTCAGCCAATAGTAGGTCTCTGCATGCAACCCTCTTGATGACAAACTGCGTAAAGGAGTTGTTGGCGGCCTGCGAGTAGATACCCTCGTAGCTATCCCTGGAGAGAATATAACTGTACAGGATCTGATCAACGATGCGGTAACGCACCGATGCATAGGCCCAACGGCTACTCCACTCCGCAGACGCGCGCTTCTTCTCCCTCTGATGCATCCATCAGGTCGAGCATCTCGGCGTACACGTGGCTACTGACGGAGAAGGCATGGACCAGGAGAGGGCGTGTGTCGCCGTCCGTGACATAATCCAGGATCTCCCGCGCGATCTCATTGGCGTTGGCGGGCCAGGCGATGTCGATGGGTCGCGTCTTGACCACCAGTACATCGAATCTAGAACAATTAAAAAATATATACAACATTGAAACATGTATTATATCAACATATGACTTAACATAGGACAATATAAATAGTGACTGCTCGTCAATAGCGACGATTAATGAAAAGCGGCACAACATGAGTATTGCAGGGATGTAAGTATAAACAACGATTGATTGATTGATTGATTGATTGATTGATTGATTAGAAATTAACGACACTACTTACACTTGAGTGTCATATAAGTGTCGAACAGTTCATCTAAAAAGATTATACAACTCAAGTTTCCCTAATGTGATTTACAGAATTTGAGCAGGATTATAACTCAGAAATAAATCAACATGTGAACTACTTCCTCGGGATAACTTCCCTACTCTTTATGAAAAAAGAAGCAGGTTTTTTTAACGTGCCAATGGTGTGACTCTCCTTTGCACGGGACCGACGCTTTAAAGTCTCCTCCGAAAGACTAGGCAATTGGAATAAAATACCTTGCCCAAGGGTATACCTGTTGTGATTGGGATACGATCAGTTTCCCACTTAAAATCGAGTGTAAAGATTGATCTTCTTTAGAAAGTTCATAACACATAATCGCGAAATATCTCTAAATAATGTCTTGAGGTCAGGACAACCAAAAAGTTAATACGAATATTTGCAAGTTCAACACATTCAAATAGAATATGTTTAATTGTTAGTGTATAATTACATGATATGCATTGAAGTGGATTTTCTACTGCAAATAAGTATGCATGAGTCAAATGAGAATGCCCAATACGAGCACGGGTCAAGGATAAACAATGCAGAAAAAGGTTTACCCGTAAATGCCTCAGTACACCTGTGTAAAAGGAGCATGCAGATAAATAAAATAATTACACCGGGAAGCTTAAGCTGTTAACTTATTTTATTCTATGTTGCGCCAGGTAAAGAGTATTTACAGAGGAGGAATGCTGTTTTTCACATTGTGGGGTTCTTCATAAATAAAATAAAAGAATAAAAATCGGAACTAATGTTTACATAGTTTCAAAGTGAAACTTTAATTATAAGGAATGCATGAAACGATCAGATTATAATGAAACGCAATAACATACACATAGCAATTGAATTGAACAATGAAATGTTGCCTCAATACAAAAATCTTTAAATAGAAATGAGAATGGATAAACAGTCAAATGTTTTCCGATTGACTCGGTCTACTAGTTATATATGAATGAAATTATGGGTTTACATCAAACTATCTTCGGTACAGGGTGGTATTTTTGAAGCGCGAGTTCATCAAAAAGACCCGCTGTCGAGGTTACACGGTAGGACGTTGATGCCCGAGCTGAGGTGGTTGTAGTTGCGATCCTCGATGCTCGGCGACGTCGATGAGGGATCGAGACCAGGAAACCGAACAGTCACCGCCCGGTCTGGGTGCAAAGGCACGTGATGGCTGAACCCTTGATAACGGCTGAAATATAGTTACACCGCATCATAAATACATATTCAACCTAAGTATAACTTGTACGCTTTAACTTTATATCTTGTAAAGCACACGACATCTTAAAATGACAATAATCACACCATTTGGTTTACCAAATAGACTTCGCAAAAAAAAACAGCAACCGAATATCTCCTCGATATCTCCAAGCATAATAGCCATTTACTATTTACTAGTTACACCGCATCATAAATACATATTCAACCTAAGTATAACTTGTACGCTTTAACTTTATATCTTGTAAAGCACACGACATCTTAAAATGACAATAATCACACCATTTGGTTTACCAAATAGACTTCGCAAAAAAAAAAACAGCAACCGAATATCTCCTCGATATCTCCAAGCATAATAGCCATTTACTAGCATAATAATGTCCAGTGCTAGAATGATTCATGCCCCGGCCCTGATATGTACAATACTTCCATTTAACCAGCAAACATTACTTATGACCGCTTGTTAACAAAATGCCCAAGTTGCATAAACCATTGATTATCAAAACATATAGCCACGCTAAAGTAGTTCTCATTTTCATCCCAATATAAATATATGCCGTAAATACACGGTGGTACCAATCAATGAGAAATACCAAACAATATAGGCTTCCTCAAAGTTCGACATGGCTGACATAAAATGGCCGACTTTTGTTACTTGCCAAAAGAGGGCGTTTATGACATTTGACTAATAATTAGACACATTTCAGTTTTTGCTGAAAAATACATACGCTCAGTTTCCAAACTAGAAGAAATCGTTCAATTTGAAATGGTAATTTTCGTGTCAGAAATTGTTTGCATTTAAAATGTTCACTTTAGTTGAAAGCACTGATTTTTAGAAAGCCAAACTTGAATCTGAAAGACTTGCCTAATACAGAAATTAAACAGTTGTAGAAACCCCCCCCCCCCCCCACACACACACACACACACACACAAACTGGCATGTTTCAGACTTACAGTTATTTTGAAGAATTGAAGACCCTGTTGCCTGCCTCCCGGAGGAATTTGTGTCCACACGACGGCCATCTGCACTTCCCGCTCATGACAACAGAAACAGTGGCAGCTAGAGTTGGGGCGGATACACTCACTCTCATGCAGCAAGTCCCCAGACTTCCCCGACTCTCTCCCGCACACAGGACTCCTCCCCGTGGGTGACAAAACAGGTCTTTCGTCAATCACGACAAATAGCTTCTCACACCACTCCCTCAAACTCATGTACTCTCGGACCCTCGTTCCATCATACGAAGACAAAATCTACCAATCATATTCTCCCATATGTGCTCACGTCACTTACTATTACATAATACCCTAAAAATCAGGCAAACCGAAAAAACGCGGGTAACAATAAATTAGGCACGGCTCCTAGCTGCGAAAAGGATAGACAAAAGTGCGCCACAGAGCCTAGTTTACCTGTATTATAAAACATATGGTATAAGGGCTTTTAGAAGATGAGTCGAATTAACTCGGCCATGTGGTGTTTAAAGCTATTACAAAAGAAACACATTACTGAGCAACGTGGCTTCCATTGCCAGTCAGTTAACCTTTGTAATTTGGCTTACATTTTATTTTGACACTAGTTACAAGTGGATTTTAAAAGAATTGCGAAACTAAGCATTCTGAATGTGGGCTGGTATTGAATTCTAGGTTACTGGGCCTAAACAACGGGCTGATTTGGAACTTCGTGTATTTTGTATTTAACCTTCCACATGTGGAATTTAACAGGTTGAAGGGTATTGTACTGACGAATTTCAGCATTCAATGAAAACATGGGCATGAGATATTAGGTTTGAAAAGTATCTACTCATTAAACATGCAATTTGCATCGTATTTATATAAAAAAAAAAAAAAAACAGTAAGCAACGTTCGGAAGATTCAAGGTAATGGGAACTGGCACATAATACGGAGGATTCTGTTCTGTATAAACGATGAAGTCTGACTAATTTAGAAGGATGCAACGAACCCCATAACGCATTGCAATTAGCGATGTGAGGCACTACGAATGCATTGTACATCATTAACAAGAATTTACGTGGAATAGCGAGTTTCAGATTATTCATGATACCAATGTTACGTGATATTTTTCCGCAAACAAAATTTATATGTAAATCCCAACATAAATACATATCTACAAGCACTCCAAGATATGTAACCACAGAACATTGCTTAATTCTAATGTTGTTGATGTATATATAATGGATCATCATTATAACAAGTATTTTGGTCTTGCGTATGTCTGAAAACAACAAATGGAGTTTGTACAATGTTTAGAGATAATCTATTGCACAAAAGCTAATTGTGAACATGCATTAAATGAACATACACTTTATTGATCAAAATGTAAATGCTTTCCTCAGAGGCAACTACAACAGTATCGACTGCAAAAAGAACGTAGTCACAAGGATGTGGGGAATTTATTATATCATTGATAATATTAGAAACAATAAAGGACCAAGTAGTGAACCCTGTGGTACACCAGGTGTAAGAAACAAGAAATCAGAAGTATGTGAGTTATACACAGTGCATTATTTTCTGTCAGCTAGATAGCCTTGAAACCAAAGAAGTGGTATGCTCCGAATCCCGTAATAACGCAATTTTGCTAATAGTATTGTATGCGACAGGATATAACAAATGCTAAATTGATAAATCCATAAAAATAGCTATTGCACGCTTATTAAGACACAATTCAGGATTTTATCATAAAGATTGATTAAAGCAAATTCGGTAGAGCAATTCGTTCTAAATTCTTTGAATCACTGACAGCCTTTTAGTATCAATTGTACATATGCTGTACTAGAGTCGATATAGCCTTTTGACAAGGCACTGTGGGTGTGGGTTGTCCCTCAGTTGTATCAGCATGCAGTTGTATCCACGGAACTATCCCGTGCGCCGAAATATACCTATGTACACTCCTGGCGCTCCGAAAGATCTTCCGTTCAAATCCGATCAAAGGCTACGTGGAATATTAATAGAGCATGCACTCGACCTTTCATGTTTATACAGGTGTGGACGTACTAGTGGGGTGGTTAAGGGACAAATATGAGATGAATTGTGTACTTTTGTCTACAAGCGCCAAATTTGGTACGCATGTTTAAAATCACATTTAGAACAATATTAGATATAGAGGCATCTCAAAATATTGTTAAAAAGAAAAAAAACCTTGATAGGAATCCTCCTTTGGTAATAGGGACCTTACCTTGTTAAAATGTGTGGTCATAAGTGATAAGGGGGCCGGAAGATAACCCAAACGCCCCCTGGGGCATTTTTCTCTTATTTTGGGACATTTTCTCAAGAATGAATAACTGGATTTTAACCAAACTTGATAGGAATCATCCTTAGGTAATAAGGATCGTTAGTTGTTAAACTTGGGGTGCACTGCGGCAAGGGGCTGGCCGGGGAAGGGGGATAGCCCCCAAAACGGCACAGGGAGAAACTTTCTTTTATATTTTTGATACTTTTTCTCAAGAATTAATAACTGGAATAATCGTTAGGTACTAGGGACCTTAAGTTGTTAGAATGGGGGTACATGAATGGCAAGGACCTTGCAGGGGGTATCCCCCCCCCCCCCCCCCACACACACACACAAAAAAAAAATGCCCCATTGGGCAACTTCCCCTTATTCTTGACTTTTTCAGAAGGTTGAACAACGGGATTTTAATTAAACATGATAAGAATCATCATTAGGTATTAGGGACCTTAAGTTCTTCACATGGTGGTAAACAAGTGGCAAGGGGTAGAGGGGGGAGCCCCCGCCCCCGCCCCCCCCCCCCCCCTTTCCATTTTTCTCTGACAATGCCAGATTTGGTACAAATGGGGAATCCATCTGACATTAACTAGCTACAGCACATCCCGTCCCCACCACATCTGAAATGCTCCTTGCGGTTTCCAAACTGTGCACTTATCTGATGAGGATACAAGGAGGATCTAGGGGTGGTATTACAGGAGTTATCC
The DNA here is from genome assembly GCA_963669155.1 of Arbacia lixula. Taxonomy (NCBI): domain Eukaryota; kingdom Metazoa; phylum Echinodermata; class Echinoidea; order Arbacioida; family Arbaciidae; genus Arbacia; species Arbacia lixula. The sequence continues at coordinate 707,929 of OZ022585.1, forward strand.
TTAGTTTTCTCCTAAGTTTTCTCCTAAGTCCCCGAGTTAGGAGGTGCCTAAGAGAGCAAGAAATTGGTATTCCAGACAACAAATAAATCTTGAAATCTTGAATTTGGGAATTCCACTTAATTCATGCATAATCATGCCGAAGCCGCCTGCAGCCTATCACAACATTTTCTGAATCCTTGTGAGAGCTGACAGTTTACACTCCCTCTGTAGGGTTACTCAAGGTTCATGTTAGATCTACTTTCTGTAGGCCTACTTAGAAGAAGTTAGGAGCTCCCCCGGGGTTGTAGCAGCCTTCAGTATTGCTCTCCCTCCTGGTTTTGAAGCATACTCTTTGCAGCTTCGCGTCTATACGTGATCAAAGCTACACAAATTTGATGTGGAAAAAATGTGAATAAGACTGGGCGTCTCGTGACATACACATAAATAGACTCTAACTAAGTACAGTGTAGTATAAAGCCAAGAACTTCTCTAAGCTAAAGCCAATTATAGTCCACCCTAAGGTCATTTGGTTTCCATACTTAAGCAGAAATATGAAAGAGAGTATAAACATACAAGTGAAGGTTTGACAAGGCTTTTAAAAGATAAGGTTATGATCTTCAACCGTTTGTGTGCTAGACAAAGTACTGCTCTATGCGATCAAGTGTGTATTGATGGTGAAAAAATCCACAAGTAACGGTTATTGAAATAGAAATGTCAACTTTGTGACATCACGTGTGAGGTGCCCTCCCATGCATATGTTGTGTGTTTTGTTATTCCATAAGTTACTCTTTTTCCGTTTTCGACCACTAGAGTCTAAGTCGGTTGTTTGAGGGTTTTTTGTCTTTAAAAATAAAAAGGACTAACTACTGGTAGTGTCAGATGTATACAGTTAGGCAAACATAATGTAGTCTTAACACCAGTCCATTCAAACAAGTAGCTCGTCTACGGTCTCGTTGTATATCTTTGTGTAGTCACGCTGATGTTTATTGGTAGCCTAGCCCACGCCATATGGGGAAATTTGGCAACCAATTTGAATCAAGTTCATGGCAAATATATAGCAGTTTATAACGCATGTGGTAGATTGTGGCTTCTGCGGCCGGAGAAAGATGAAAAGCAGCGGTACACACGCTGCACGGTAACCTTGCCTGCCCCACCGGGCCGGTCCGGCAGAGCGGGTGGTCAAACCTCTGCCTAGCCTAGTTAGTTAGCCTAGGCGAATCTGGATATTGGATGCCAACCAGCAAGCTTTGGTGCAGAGAATTCCAAACAACATAAAAAACAGTGCATGATGAATAGCTGAGTAGCTTGGTACTTAAAATTATGGGCATTTGATCTTATGCCTATCGATGTCTAACGACTAAATAATTTTAAGGAGAGCAGACGACACCAACACCCCATGACATTACCAAATTACAGTTCTTGGCTCCATCGGGTGCGCATAGAAATTTTCTCTAATTTTCTTTAATTTAGCTGTTATTCATTATCTTAGATGTATTTTATATTTTAATAAAACCATGTAAAATCATGTGAATTTTATTGGTTTTATAGTTTTGTGCTATTTAATAAATAAATTGTGCAATTTGAATGAAGAATTTTCAGAAGTGTTGTTATGAAATCAAATTGGCAGTATAATCTTTAGTCGCTTAGGTCAGTTCTCTAATTGTGAAACTCTCACGTGTATTATTTCGTCAAGAATGCATTATGAATGCACGTTGTGCGCTGTGTAGTACCCGTTGCTCACATTCTTGGTGATTTGAAGAGCTAGGTGATTCACTGGAAACGCAATAAACTACGCTATTAAATATGGATTTCGGATCTTCACCACCAGGTGCTGGTAAAATGGACAGTGCAAAGAAAGGGCAAATTATGGAAGAAGTTCGCACCCAGATCGCAATGGCCAATGCGCAAGAATTGCTTCAGGTAAGACGGTCGAAAGAGTTACCGGTATCACTATCACGCTCGTGCAGCAGGTCGGCAGTAGTATGCATAGCTGCACTGCAGCACTCAACCATTGCCATGCGAATGCCCAGGCACTGCTACTAGTGCTACCCCACACCAGTCATGTCATACTAACTAAGCTAAGTCTGGAATCTTAGCTATCTCACTGTCTGCATTTGTTTAACTCAAATGACTGTGACTGTATTACAGACATGATTCACTGACACCGATGGCATGGTCATGAAATATGCGTCGGTTCATTCCATCATTATATCATGTTAGGCTATATTGCCTTTGATTGCGTCAAACTAAAATGCACACATTATTAATAATAAGTTTTGTGGACATGTATTTTTAAGGTGTAACTTTATATCATAGTACCACTGAATTCAGTACAAGATACGAGGGAGAAAGGTTGTATGTGTTGACTCAACTAGACAGGAATAACTGTCTCATTCGGGGCATTCTTTAATCGAAATTACATTTTTGGACTTACCCCCGAATAGGGACGGTAGATGCACACCACACAGGCATTGGCAATCTTGTACACCGTACAAGTTCAATGCTTGAGTAGAAAGTTACCCGAATAGTGGAAAGTCTATGGGAAAACATATTTTGAGATTATCATAGCTACTTTGTCTAAAATTTTAACATCTTTCAAGCTACGATGCAACAAATCTACCTCAATCAAAACTAGATCTATATTTTATATTTATAAATTCTACTTTCTAGGACTAACATTCCACCAAATGTATAGAAAGGTGAAAATTAAAGACTTACTTTCTGCCAATCACACATTTATCGCAGACATTTTCAATCTGCTAGAGTCTGACATAAATTTGACCAATCAGATTGTTCAACGGGTTGTTGGCTATGAATATTTAAATGAAAAAATTGTACAGTTGCAATGTTCAGTCTCTAGATAGGGCGTTCAGAGGAGCCAGATGCAATCTCAGCAGATCCAATGTCCTACATACAGAGACAGATTTTTCGGTCTATGACTCAACGAGACTTAAGTTGGTTCATCTCCAAGACCGAGGAGGCTGAATATTTTTTGTGTGTAGCTTCTTTGTCCGATTTGCGTTTTGTCCGTTATTGTAAACTTTCTCTGTGCTTGTTTTTAAATCTTATTTTTATGCCCTCATCTACTGGAAAAATGCAGTCACTGCTGCAGTTGTGTTTCCCAGTCTAACTTCTGCTGGTTGCTAACTTCAGCTTCTCTACACTGTAGCTAGTACATGCTTGTACACAAGAAATGCTTTTTTAGTTTCAGTCATTGTTACTCCCTGTGTTTTCTTTTCCTTCAACAGAAAATGACTGATAAATGCTTCAAGAAGTGTGTATACAAACCAGGAACCTCACTAGATAGTTCAGAACAGGTAAGTGTCATGAAGAAGGGGGGAGATATTTAAATGTAGTTATGAAATTAAAAAGATTCTATACACTTGAACTATCGTGAACACTTGTGTTTGGTCTAAACAGCAGACAGAAAAAAAAAATGTTTCAAAATATGCATTCATACCTACATGATATTGAGGAACGAAGTGTGACACCATATAATGAGTATGTTGTCAAGACAACTGGCTCTAAACTGTATGGGTAGAGCAAAACGCTGGTGATCATAGCGGAGTCTCTCATTGTAGGTGCACCTGCCTGACACTGGCCTGCTAGACACCGTCAGACCAGCAGAAATCTCACTTGATAGATTGTTGTTTGGAGCCAAAAACCAGCGTATCAATGGGTATGACGACACCACTTTGGTACTCTATAGACTGATATTTTTAGATGGTGGATTTAAGTAGTGAAAATAAAATAGGTGGGGGCTTGACCGCTCGTGGCTTAATGCACCAAATACAATAACAAATCACAGGCTCTTACATGTCGTATGAAGTGCACTGGGTCTAGGGATATTGTAAGATGCAAATTCCACAAAAATCACCAGTTTAGCATGAAACGTGATGCTTTTTAGGCTATAGCATCGTGTTCCATGCTGAACTGGACAAAATATACCGCGGTTTAAAACTGCAGGTCCTTCCCTTGCATGAAACATGATGCTTTTTAGGCTAAAGCATCGTGTTTCATGCTGAACTGGACAAAATAAACCACGGTTTAAAACTGCGGGTCCTTCCCTTTCTTCATTTTCCCTTTCCCTATGCCAATTCCTTTGAGCTGGAGTGTAATACCCCTAAAGACTGGACAATTTGTTTTAGAAAATAAAGAAATGTATAAATGCGATGTACTTTAAAACTGGTGATTTTTGTGGAATTTTGTGCACAAGCACTTGTCACTACATGACATTTCACCGTATGCATTAAAATCATCATCAAAGCCCAGAACGAATCATTATGATTAATTATATGCCATGATCATATTTAATGCCACAAAAAAAGCTGATGGCTCTGCAATGCATCACCTCATATCTAGCCTGCTCAAGATGGCAGGATGGTTTAAAATTTACTGTGATAGTAGATCCACCCTTGCTATATGTGTTGCGCAAAAAATGTGAAAATACGATGCGCGAAAATTACCAGTTTTACAGTCATGTGGTTATCGTTTTTATCATGGGCAATTGTGATACAACTGATAATGTAACTAGATAATGTTCCACTTTTTGTCTCGCCCACCGGAGGTGAAGGCGAGACTAAGGGATCCAAATGGCGTCCGTCCGTCGTCCGTTCGTCGTCCGTCGTCCGTCGTCCGTCACAAATGTTAAAGTTTACCTGCAAGACTCTCTTTTGACAAATAACTTCACATGGGTTGCTTGGATTACAACCTAACTTGGGTCATAGATGCACTGGGGGTACCTTCATGTTATGGTACCGTTGGAGGTCACAGGATAAGGTCAAAGGTCATTTGAGGTCATACGTTAAAGTTTACCTGCAAGACTCTCTTTTGACAAATAACTTCACATGGGTTGCTTGGATTACAACCTAACTTGGGTCATAGATGCACTGGGGGTACCTTCATGTTATGGTACCGTTGGTGGTCACAGGATAGGGTCAAAGGTCATTTGAGGTCATACGTTAAAGTTTACCTGCAAGACTCTCTTTTGACAAATAACTTCACATAGGTTGCTTGGATTACAACCTAACTTGGGTCATAGATGCACTGGGGGTACCTTCATGTTATGGTACCGTTGGTGGTCACAGGATAGGGTCAAAGGTCATTTGAGGTCATACGTTAAAGTTTACCTGCAAGACTCTCTTTTGACAAATAACTTCACATGGGTTGCTTGGATTACAACCTAACTTGGGTCACAGATGCACTGGGGGTACCTTCATGTTATGGTACCGTTGGAGGTCACAGGATAAGGTCAAAGGTCATTTGAGGTCATACGTTAAAGTTTACCTGCAAGACTCTCTTTTGACAAATAACTTCACATGGGTTGCTTGGATTACAACCTAACTTGGGTCACAGATGCACTGGGGGTACCTTCATGTTATGGTACCGTTGGAGGTCACAGGATAAGGTCAAAGGTCATTTGAGGTCATACGTTAAAGTTTACCTGCAAGACTCTCTTTTGACAAATAACTTCACATAGGTTGCTTGGATTACAACCTAACTTGGGTCATAGATGCACTAGGGGTACCTTCATGTTATGGTGCTGTTGGAGGTCACAGGATAAGGTCAAAGGTCATTTGAGGTCATACGTTAAAGTTTACCTGCAAGACTCTCGTTTGACAAATAACTTCACATAGGTTGCTTGGATTACAACCTAACTTGGGTCATAGATGCACTGGGGGTACCTTCATGTTATGGTACCGTTGGAGGTCACAGGATAAGGTCAAAGGTCATTTGAGGTCAGGGATACAATTCTTTTGCGTAGCAACGGAGATCGCGATATTTCTGGTTATTTTCGCAAGTGGGCGAGACACAATATTGCTAATGCCTTGTTATTTTCAGAGAGGTCATCTATTTCTTAGTTCTCAGCATCTCCAATTTTCCCATAAATGCCATAAATCTGTGCCAGTTCCACATTTACATTCTGTTATTGTTGCTCCAAATCACTTCAATCATTTCCCTGTTTCAAGGGTTATAAATACAAACATTTTGTTATTTATGATTAAAAATATGGTATCAAATGTTTGTTCAGTTATAGCAATTCTCAAACAAAGGTTGGTATGCTATTCTTTTCAAACAATGTCTGGATAAAAGTTTGCTTTTCTTGGATTTTCTTGGATTTCTTTTCTCATCTCTCTCTGCAGAAATGCATCGCAATGTGTATGGACCGATACATGGATTCGTGGAACGCAGTCTCAAAGGCGTACAATGCCAGGCTCCAACGAGAACACAACCGACTGACATAATAGTACCTCCACCTGTTATTCTATTATCAAGTTTAGTCCTATTTTTATGATCCTTCATTCTGTCCTAACCATCACTACGAAACTGTCATAATGAAGAATACTAAAGAATGTTTGCAGTTGCACAATATTGTATGACTGGTGTGAGAATGTAGCACTGGCGTATAAAAGTACCAAAGGGCCAGCTCTAGCCCAGTGCAAACTCCAAACATTTCAAACAGATTCTCATTATTGAAATTGACAAGCTATTCAAACATCAATACATTTAATCATATTTCTTCCAGATTCAGGTAGTATTTTGGGTGTAATCTATTACTTTTAACTCTCTCAGTACCGAGTGAGGAAAATCCCATTGACATATTACATATTTCATGCATATATGGTACTGAGAGGGCTAAATTATGATTCATGATGTACATTTTGAAGTACATGTATATGGAACAAATGTGATTGAGAATAGGTATATTTGTGCCCATCTCTCAGGAAATTCCTTATATGGAAGGCTGTGAATGCCCTGCAAGGTGTATTCTGTTCTTTCGTAAAGACCTTCAGCTGCACCAGTGGATTGGCAACAGGGGTACTTGGTGGAGATGAGGAGTAGCTTGGAGTTCAGGCTGTTGGATATGTCTGAACTAAGCCTGAGTCATATCGATTTTTTCAGAAACCGGTGTTCGATGGCTTTGCGCCGATCGAACATCGATGCATCGACGGCACATTAACAAATTGTGTCCAACGGATAGCGGAGTGCGAACGCCAGCGGTCGTGTACATTTTGCGTATTACATGACGTCATTCAGCCACTGCCAAGAGCCAATTTATGAATGAAAATATAGTAAGCATGCGCAGTGCAAACCTTCCATTTCCCCACACAGTATTCCACCAAAATAAGTGTGCAATTCTCTATCACCTCGTATCAAAATCGACCTAGAATTTCACTTTCCTTTATTTTATATGAGTTATGAAAGGTATTTTCGGAGAATCTATTTTCTCACCGATATCGCACATGTAAGCGAATTTCAATAACTTCTTGCTTTTCCGTCAAAATCTTAAGAATTAGCGTCAATATGGCATCGTGTAAGTTGTAACGTGTAACGTGCACAAAGTCAATTGGCTTCCGGGTTTCGGACAACGTGACCAGATATCGTTATCGCTATCGATTAGCGACCACGTGGTCATGACATGATCTACGCGATGCACCAATCAGCGGTCTCCGAATCGCTGTACGAAGTCTGTTGGCAGCGTGTATGCAAATGAGCCTTCATGAGCGAACTTACGCACAATCGCCACTGTGCTGTTTCCGGGTTTTCACAACACACGATGCTATCCGTTGTACACAGTCTACAGACAAGTGTTCGTTGTGGCATTGCGCGGTATATAGTAGTGAACGAAAAGAAGCCAAGTATGTAGTAGCTGCTTGATCATCGAGCGACCAGTTCGTTCTCTTGATGTGCTACCTTCAAAACTCACAAAAGAGAGTAGGAACCAAGTAAGCAAATTAAACTAATTAAAAAATATTAAGATAAATTGTGTATAACAGGACTATCAAACAAAAGATTTTGTGCTTTCTAGTCAATTTGGTAATTTCGTCGATGCATCGAATTCATCAAAACGAAATCGGAGTTCGACTTCTTCGATCGAACACCGGCTTAATAATCGATTCGACTCAGGCCTAGTCTGAACCAAACTGAAAAATATAGTATTCTAAAGGGAATATACTGTACTGGGAAGGCAAAAAGCCTTCAAAATGTAATTGTTAGCAATCTTCTTGCCAATGGTCTTAAATTCATGTATTGTCTATTTTAGAAGCTTGTTGAAAGTTATTTGCCCTCAATTGATCCACATATGGAGTCATCAATGATTAATTATTAAATCCTCAAAATGTTCGGCCCGAACATTTTGAGGATTTGTGATTTAATCACTCATTACTCCAAATTTACATCATTTGAGGGCAAATAACTTTCAGCAAGCTTCTAAAATAGACAATACATGAATTTAAGACCATTGACAAGAAGATTGCTCACGGTCACCTTTTGAAGGCTTTCTTGTCTTCCCAGTACAGTATTTGCTCTTTAAAGACAGTCAGTCCCTTTTTCAGATCACCACAAAACCATCGAAACATTGGCAAAACATATAGAGAACTGTTAGCAAGCTCTATATTCACAATTTGAAACTGATACGTAGTGTAAAATTCAAATAATGCACGTAAACAACGTCTGATTAATAGTCTTTACCTCAGGCATTTAGCAGTTTGTGTTGAAATATTTGCTCTATTGATTAATCTGTTTATTAAATTATAAAACGCATTATGAAAAAAAAATGTCCTATGGAAGGAATCATCTCCAAAGTTTTGTAGTTACTCATAAAATTAGGATTTCACACACGCATAATAATCACATAGATACTGTAACAAAGACTAATACTTTTTTCGTGGTACAAAAAAAGTCGGTTTGAAATTTAACGGCTGAAATTTTTTACATATACAGAAAGCTTCAACATGCGATATTCTTAGAAATGGTCTTGAATCACACTTTCTTCAATTTACGATCGTGATAGACGATTTCAAATTTTAAGCTTGCAAAAGGGACGGACAATCTTTAAGACTAGTCAATGTATCATTCTCCCCTTTTCTCAGTCTAGGAGGCCAGAGAAGAAATTGAGATTGAATAGTCTACTGCAGCCAGACTGCTTTTTAGAAGAGTTTGGTTTAGAAATGCCCAAACAGCCTTGCAGCCAGGCTAAAGAAAATTAGTTGCTGGATTAATGTGTGTTGCACTGAAGAAGAGATTGATGTTTCATGCTGTGTTTTCTTCCAGTGAATGCATGGTAATTTTAATCAAGTTGTGTTTGCAGATGAACCATTCACACTTACACCCACCCTCCCCCATCATTAATACCTATCAATGTGTTGATGATGTGAATTTATCTTGAATGTCTTGGTAGAACCTATCCTCACACTTTCATGTATCAAAATGATTTTTTTTTTCTAGACATAGGTTTGTCAGAACCTGATGGGCATGAAACACAATGTATATTTGATGACGGATCTGTTTCTGTTCAGCAAATGACGATGCAGATTTAGATGACCAAACTTGTCTGTGTAGTTCATTGCTGCATGTGTATGAATATTATCTACATGTAGCACAGATGCACAGGGCTATTAAAGCATATGTATTACAGTATTGGTATAAATTGTTTTAGGAAAGACTGGTCATTAGCACCTGTTAGATACACATAGCCATTGGGTATCAATTCTCAACATTTCAATTTCATGTTCATTTTTTTTCTTTAAAATTGTTTTTCTCATCCTTATGATTCTGCCTGTGGGTTAGGTTTGCTCATACATTGAAATGATTTGTGTTTTTGATATACTAGCGGTATGTAATTTAAAGTGAGGTTAAAGAAAACTATTTAATCTACAATTCCATTTTTTTTTAATCTTGACTTGAAGACATGTTTGCTTTAGAACTAATGAAACATTATACAGGTGTAGTAGTGATTCAATGTTACTGGATCAAAGTGGGCAATATTTTTATTGGCAACATAGGTCAAAGGTTACAACAATGCCATCTGGTGTTAACTGTAAGCACCATACTGACATCAAATGGTGAAACATTTATATAATTGTGTTGATGTTGTGTGTTTGAAGTTGTCCGTCATACACCAATGAGCTTGACATAGCCATTTGTGTGTGAAAGTCTGTATGCTACTCTTGCATATACATGTATTTTGTCTGCAGAACCATTAAGTACTACCAATACGTGTTTGACAACAGTGGAAAATATGTCACAAATTGTTAAAGTTCTTAAGTTCTTTGTGTTAGGTCAATTCTACAAGGCTTCCATGTTGACCCATGAGTTGCAGTAGCACACCCTAAAAAGGAGAATTCATGGATTTTTACCAGATCATGTTGTACCTGCACAATCACAGTCGGTGCCTCTTCAAGACAATGTGCATATCATTAAGTGACTCCGTTTATTTCATTTTGAACTCTTATTGTGCACTAGGAGTGAATTATTCTCACTTAGAATTTGTCCGAGTGATCCATTCTCACAAATTGAATGGGAAATTACTGGATCATAGATGCAAACACAGATCAAGATATCCCATGGTCATAGAGAGGACATAGCCCTATTGCAGAATTATGGTGACTGTTGAAATGTTAACAAAGATATGCAGGAATGTTGAGCAAGGATTGTGTGTTGTACAAAGTAGATACCTGTATGTAATTGTTCATACATGTACTGTATGAATATTTGATGTGCTTTGATATTTTATATGAATGATACTAAGGAAGAAACAATTTGTATACTTCTTGCTGTATCATATAACTGTTTATTAAAGTACACTTTGATGAAATTCAACTGGTTGACTGTGATTGGCATTTTATTCTCTTTACATTGAATATGAAACTTATGATTGTCATGCATTGAGATGAGATATGCAAATCGTGTCCTCTTTTTTAAGTTTTTTTCTTTTACAAACATTCATGTACACCACTTTCACTCCCCAACTCCTTTTTCTCAGCCACATTCATGTTTTCTCTTTTACATGGACAATTTTCTCTGTTTTCCCTTTTCCATTTGAGTTGTTCTCCCTCTCCCTGTTCTCCCTCTCCCTTTTCTCCCTCTCCCTATTCTCCCTCTCCCTGTTCTCCCTTTCCCTATTCTCCCTCTCCCTATTCTCCCTCTTCCTGTTCTCCCTCTCCCTATTCTCCCTCTCCCTGTTCTCCCTCTCCCTATTCTCCCTCTCCCTGTTCTCCCTCTCCCTATTCTCCCTCTCCCTGTTCTCCCTCTCCCTGTTCTCTCCCTGTTCTCCCTCTCCATATTCTCCCTCTCCCTGTTCTCCCTCTCCCTATTCTCCCTCTCCCTGTTCTCCCTCTCCCTATTCTCCCTCTCCCTGTTCTCCCTCTCCCTGTTCTCCCTCTCCCTATTCTCCCTCTCCCTGTTCTCCCTCTCCCTGTTCTCCCTCTCCCTATTCTCCCTCTCCCTATTCTCCCTCTCCCTATTCTCCCTCTCCCTGTTCTCCCTCTCCCTGTTCTCTCCCTGTTCTCCCTCTCCATATTCTCCCTCTCCCTGTTCTCCCTCTCCCTGTTCTCCCTCTCCCTATTCTCCCTCTTCCTATTCTCCCTCTCCCTGTTCTCCCTCTCCCTATTCTCCCTCTCCCTGTTCTCCCTCTCCCTATTCTCCCTCTCCCTATTCTCCCTCTCCCTGTTCTCCCTCTCCCTATTCTCCCTCTCCCTGTTCTCCCTCTTCCTATTCTCCCTCTCCCTGTTCTCCCTCTCCCTATTCTTCCTCTCCCTATTCTCCCTCTCCCTGTTCTCCCTCTCCCTATTCTCCCTCTCCCTATTCTCCCTCTCCCTGTTCTCCCTCTCCCTATTCTCCCTCTCCCTGTTCTCCCTCTCCCTACTCTCCCTCTCCCTATTCTCCCTCTCCCTGTTCTCCCTCTCCCTGTTCTCCCTCTCCCTATTCTCCCTCTCCCTGTTCTCCCTCTCCGTTCTCCCTCTCCCTGTTCTCCCTCTCCCTGTTCTCCCTCTCCCTATTCTCCCTCTCCCTGTTCTCCCTCTCCCTATTCTCCCTCCCCCTATTCTCCCTCTCCCTGTTCTCCCTCTCCCCGTTAATCTTGTTTTCTCTTATACATGTACTGTACTTGTACTGATATACAGTGACATTTTTCTCTTACAAAGTGATTGATTCACTCATCAAAACCACTTTCTTTCCTCTTACTTGGTCACCCTCTTATTCTCTCTGTTATATAAACCGGTACTCATCCATCTTTCTTTGCCATTTTTCTTCAAAACATAATGGTACATGCAGTTTTATTCTCTCCCTTGCTCTTCTTTTTGCTTATTCATGTGCTCTCATATCAACACACATACATTCATCTCTCTTCCTATTTTCATGTAACTTAACATTTGTTCTCTTTCCCAAATACATACATGTACCACTTTCTCTGAAATATGCTCCATGCATTCCTAAAATGAGTACATCACAAGATGATGATACATATGTTGAGGATTGAGGAATAACCAAAGAAATGTTTTTCTCAAGGAATATTTATTTTGATAATAGAACTCACATCACATCAAACACATTCATTCTTGCAAATATTATAGCTTGTCCAGACAGATCACTTATGAATCAGAACATCTGGCCAATTTCCTCTTTGAACTTGAAAAGATGTCTCAATCTGTATGACTTCTGTATTCATTCTTTACACAAAAAATGAGAGAAATGAAAACGAATTACTTGTACAAAAGATTGCAGATGACATCCTTCCAGTGGTCATGCACAAAAAAAAAATCATGCAGTTCGTTGTGTATTACTAAAAAAAAAAAGAGTAAAAGACTGAATTGCAAAATGTTGTGACAAAGGGGGCATTAAAAAAAAATCCTCCCTGGTCAAGAATGATGTGCATTCTATAAAGAATGTATGGAAAAAAATTATATCCCCCTTACAATAAACTGGAGAAATTTGACTGCATGCAGTCGACTGGCATGCCTCCACCATATTGCGCAGACACTGAAGAACTGCCCTAATGACATTTAGCAAAATTTCATCCTCCAATGCCTGGAAACTTGCTCTTTTTAGATTTGAAATAACACAATTGAGAGAGACCTGTCATATATCACCAAGTTCAATAAAATTTGGTCAATCATTTGTTGAGTTATCGTGTAAACGAGTTCCGGGCAGTGGGATGGACAACCCAGAAACTTAATGCCATGCGGCGGCATAAAAATAATGTTCTGTAATAAACATTGACATAAAAAGTTGGGCAACAGATAAATGTACATGTATATCTCTACACCTTTTAAAATTAATATTTACATAATGTACAACACATATAGATACATATTAAACAAAGAAAGTTTATACCAAATTTGCACTTCCTGATACATTACAGTCACAGGCATTTACAGACTAATTATGATGGTTGTGCAATTGGATCTTTTATATGTCATTTTGAATCATTGGTAAATGTATTTAGCATGCAATTCTACTATAATAAAGTATAAGTAATACTTCCCTTCTCTAAAAACTTTGGAGTAAAATAAATACCATGCATATATATGGCATACTTGCATCTTGGGATAACTGTTCCTTTCCATTAGTATAACTAAGTTTGATTTTCCTTGTGAAGTATAAGTAATACTTCCCTTCTCTAAAAACTTTGGAGTAAAATAAAAATATGGCATACTTTTATCTTGGGATAACTTTCCATTAGCCTAACTAAGTTTGATTTTCCTTGGTGCTCTTCATATGTTGAAAGGGCACAATACGGTACTTTTTTGACTGATAAATTATAAATATTAGTCTCCTCTAGATAGCAAAACAATGACAATGGAAAGATGTAACTGTGAAATGTCACTTCTATGCTGACTATTTTGCGCATACTTCAGCAAAGGAAGGGCCAAACCAAATTCATGCTTACAGCATTTCCATGCATGTTCTATTCACAATGGCTGTATGGGATTGCCATAATTCTGGGTAACAATCATTTTTGTAAAAATAAGAATATTATAATACTGTTAAATAATGTTAATAGATCATGCTTTTTACCTCACAACTTTCCTTGGAGTTTTACTTAGCCCCCCAAAAGCACACAATAGTTTTCAATTTTGGTCTTGGACATATGGTTCATATACCTGTCCCGATTTGCAAGCTCGAATAAAACCTGCTTTTTCTCATGAAGCCACCATTTAGAGAAATCAAAGATACATGTAATCCTGTGAAAGCAATGTAAGATAATACATGGTAAAACAATGGAGACATTTTAACAAATGGAATCATGTTGATATTTTATGCGGGCACCCAGCACTGCAGCAGGACTGGGTATTGGTCGCCATTTCAAGGTTGGCATATTTCCAACAAGGTATTTTCATGTTGCTTGATTGCCTAGGGCCATGTTGCAAAGAGGTTTTATATCCTTGTTACTTACCATGGTAACTACCATGGCAACAGCCAATGAGCTCTCATTGTTGCACCAGTTGGCATGGTAGTAACCATTGATAGTAATATACAGTAACTGACAACCTATAAGCAATACTGCCCATCATTGCATATGATATAAACCCCTACAATTATTGTCATGTACAATCAATGCTACTTATCATGGCTACAGCAATAATTGGCTGTTTCCATGACAAATATAATTGATTTAGTTATAATCATCAATGCAATGTGGCCCTGGATATACATTCCTCTCTGGCGCCTTTGCACAGTGCCATTGAATTCACAATGTCCTGGGTTATCCCGCATCGAGCAAGAAATATGTCAACCTCAATGCCCAGTCCTGCTGGTTGCTGCAGTAGCCCTGATCGTTGAATGGTGAGGAGCGCTGCTCAGCTGCCTAGATGGCTAGACCGAAGACGCTGACGATGCAGTACATGGTCTTGTTCTCCCACCGGACTGTACAGCTGCCATCGGTGGAGTTATCCCAGAAGCAGGAGCTTGCTGTGTGGAGGCCTGCACCGTTCTTCTGCATGATCACGCATGTGACTAGAGACAAGAGAAGGCAGACAACATATAGAATGGAGACGTTATAACATGGAAAATATCACAGGAGATGGAAAGGTTATAGATGGATGGACATTAATAAACATGAGAGAGCAGCATGTTTAGCATTATGAGAATATTACATGGAAAAGAACAGTACAGGACAGAGTAAAATCAAAAGTTGGTAACCAGGCCTTCCTTCAGCAAGTGCAAGTAGCTAGATATATAGCTGGATTTTGTGGGCTTAAGATTTTATCATGAATAATCATTATTATCAATAATGGTCTGTTAAAAAGACTCACACTAACACCATTTAGATGTGTAGAGCGAGCTTTGCCTCTATAAATGTGCATCATGCACATTAGTCAAGGGAAGGAAACTGTACAAAGGGATTTTAGAATCACAAAGATATCTTCTAAACATGCATGCCTTGCACACTGTTACTGTAGGACTATTTTGAATAAATTACCCTAATTATTGAAGATGATTCAGAATCAATATAATGTGTGTTTTAAATGATTAAGAAAGACCTTGATTGTCTCATTAATATGGTGCTTAGCTTCTGTGATAATTCAAAAGGGTGCATTTATGCAAGACAACTATATACATCAAACAACTTTGAACTTGTTCATGACATTCACTGTACAATGCAATATAGGTTTAAGTTTTTTTTTTTTTAAATCCAGGTGTGAAAAATATAGCAGGGGCTATTTAATCCTGCAAAGGCTATAGCCTGGATTGGTGTGATACACAACATGTTTCAGGATGTCCATATCATAGGCTTGAAAGGTAGCCTGTGGAAATAAATTTTCTCCTGATTTCCAGGTAAATAACTATGCATTAACCAATTCAAAAGGTCAGCAAACCAAGACATAACAAAATGGGAAAAGGTGAGCTTGGTCAAGACATAATATGAAACTTACCAATATATTTGAAGGGTTTTCCTAGCTTGGTGAGTTGATTGAGGCACTGTTCTACAACATTTGATGTCCACTGGTTAACCTTGTTGTGTTGGTATGCACTGCCTCCAATGGTACCTTCCACTGCTTCTTTGATGATGTTGCTGACCTCATCGACAACAAAGGTTGTCTGGGGGGAAATACAATCACAAAGTATGTTGAATGTAGATGAAAGAAATTTCAGTTGTTTAGTGTTTACACATTACACATTAAACAATAAATCATAATCCTGCATGTAGTCACCTTGTTTATAATTATGATGAACAAGATGACTAGGTTTTACACAAAAGATGACCAGTTATTAAGGTGTTACGAGAAACATGCCCAGCCATCAAGGTAAATTAATCTATTGGTCTTTGTATTTATTTTTGTTTGTTGCATTATTGCACTCAAGGTGTATGGGAGAGTTGTTATACTGCGGTGTCATATTTAAAGCACTTTTTATTTAAAGAGATTTGCATGCAGAGGTCAAAGTGAAGCATGTGTCAATTACTTTTTCATTTGTTCTTAGAATTCATTTCTTTGTTTTTTTGTGGCGGCATAAAGTACAAGTATAAGAGAGTTTGAGGCTAGCTCTCAATGCTTATTGTGTGAGAAATGCGCTAGCTATCACAGTTTAACGTACATGCTTTTCTTCTTAAATGTCATTGCTGAATAGCTTTACTTCTTTGAGGCACACCAAATAGCTAGCTAGCTCTCAAAATTAAAAGCACGTAAGTTAAAGGGTTAATCTACCCTGAAATTGAATTGGTTTCAATAAAAGCGGAAACTGTAAAGAAACATATTTGTGAAGGTTTGATGAAAATCTGTTAAAGGATAAGAACGTTATAATCTCTTTAAGTTTTGATTTAGTGACATCATGTGCGGGGTGCTCTCCCAGATGTTGTGTACAATTTTTCATTTAAATGTCCTCAAAGGGATATGCATCATTTTACCTGTGCATTTGTACATCATTAGAAACATGTTTTTACACACAAACCTCTACACAAAAATGTATTCCTTCATCAAAAGCAGCAAAAAAGCAACGTATGGGAGAGCACCTCGCACATGACATCACAAAATTGAAATTTCAAAAGATCATAACTTTCTTGGCACATGCGAAAATTGGAACATGAATCATGATCAACTTCATTCTCGCCCCAAAACTCAGAACGAATTTGACGCTTTTTCAGCGGCCCTCTTTTCTCAGAGCATCAGCTAAGTCTAAGAATTGCAAAAATGTTGTTTTGACCTGTGCAGAGTTAAATTTGAATGATAATTTTGTTATAAATCTTTCTGTTGATAATTTGAGTACAGTGGTGATGTATGTGACTGTGCTTTGCAATGCATGGCTAGTAGTGGCCCATTCTCACCGCGGGGCCCTTAATCGACGCGCATGCAAAAGTGCGTATTAGAACGAAATGCTAAATGTATCACGCATGAGACTACATAATCACCGTCATCAAATTATCAATATTGTTTTTGAAATTTTAAACTACAAAAATCACATTCTTCGGTAAATGACAAAATTATATTCCGACCAGAAAGTCTGTTTTCTCCCAAAATTCCTGCCGCGCCGCTCCGGGATCGCTTCGGTCGCCGACCAGAAAAGTCAGTTTGATCGTGATGTGCATGCCTTCGGCACTAGGCCTACATCATGCGTGTTTCAAGAAAATACGTATTTGTTTTCGTCTCAAATTGTAAATGCGGCGAGAATGGCCTACCCATCATACATCATGTAATGTGCTGTTTTGTGTGTTTTTTCTGATTTCCATCCTATTCAAGAAAAATCACTGACATTGTCATGCCAGCATGACCGAATCATGGGCCGTAACACCACTCAACAATGCATTTGTGCACTATACCAGCAAATCTTAGCAACAGATTAAAGTTCAAGGTTGAAGGAGGCCTGAGGCTTCTTTTGTAAAGGATTTGAGCCCAGAGATTCTTCACAACTTTTTGAGACTCCTGCATCAAGGAAACGAGTTCACATGCACACAAAATTGTGGGCAAATGATTGTATGTAAAATTTAAGTTTGGGCGGATCCTGAAGTACCTATCCAGCACTGTACCCCAAATAATAAGCAGCTTGTGAGTAATGTACACTCGAATACCCGCACACCTAGATCGCAAGAAACTTGATTATACGCCACAACGTGCGGTAAATTCGCGACATTAGCGACTGAAACCAAGTAAAAATCACACAATTACACCACACAGAATGACTCACGCAAGCAGTGCAATTTAAATGAGTTCGTTTAGAATGAATCAATGATTAATGTATTTCAGTACTAAAGACAGCATAATTTCGATTTTCACACAAATGTTATGAGTTCATAGTTACCTCTTCTGCTGTTTGAAAATCATCCATATTGTTTGAAATTTGGTCCCGTAACTTTCAAATTCGGAGTCGTCACAGCACGGTCAGTTTCAGCTTTCCGATCTGTTGTAGAAGATTGACCTTATGTTGACCTCTGGTTGGCAAGGGCGTGCGGACGAATCCATTATTGTATAGTGGGTATGTTTTCCTCTTCTTTGCCATCCCAATGGGTTTTTTTAATCTGTAAATATAACTGATTAAATACACACCGATCTGTTTGCACATATTTTATAATAGTTAACAGTTAATTAAATGGTCAATTACATTTACAACAATGATAAGGAAATATGTTGTTTTTCTGTTAACGCTAATTTCTCATATCACCCAATAGAAATCGATCAATCAAGACAAACTGGATTTTGTACGAGCATGCGAAACTTTACTGTATACCTTTGCTCTTTCCTGAGTCTCACTGAAGTCAGGGTTGCGAGAGTGATCCCACACCCATTGACTTGTACAGGCGGTTTAAATATTATCTTTATATTTACCTGTTTTAATAAAGAAATAAAAAATAAAAAAAAGTAAGATGAATATTACGGTATTTTTATTTTCTTCAAAAAAAGAAAGAAAAAAAAACAACTCTGGAGAAGTAGATGTAATTTGCTATATAAAATGTAATACATTTTACATTTAATTAAAAAATATCAAATATAGTTTGCAAACATGCAAAATACAATGTAGTTGTAGGTCCATGTTAAGAGGAACAAATTGGAAGTTTTGGGATAAAATGTGCCCGGTGAAAATCTGGAAATCATATTCACAGCTTAGGCTTAGGCCTAACTCATGAATTTAATGAAAATAAAAACACAGATGAGTGCATGCAGAATTAACAGAACGAGGTGAGAACCATTAGGCCAATGAGATATTTACGTGAAGAATCATTAGGATATATATAAAAGCTTGTTCATATAAAATTCCCCTGATTTGTTTGTATATATTACACATACACTATTTTTTTTTCTTTGTGCTACATAGTTTACTAATTTGTCTCACAGTGTAAATCAAATTAATCAAATCTCTATCTCTCTCTCTCTCTCTCTCGCTCTCTCTCTCTCTCTCTCTCTCTCTCTCTCTCTCTCTCTCTCTCCCTCCCTCCCTCTCCACATATCCACATCATCAGCATCAGATGATGAACTTGTGCTTGCCTGTTTTGGCATCAGTTACCAACGTTGCGCCCTGTTTGAGAAGCACAAGTACTGGAATCATGGTTCACCCATAGTTTGTGTGTGTCTTTCTTTGTGCGAATACTAACCCTATTTATCTTTCACAATTTTGTGTTATTCTTTGCAGTCTACTAAAGGGTGTCTTTTATTTGGTCATGCATGCAAATATTCGAATTAAAATGGTTAATGAAATATGCTAGAAAGATAAGAAAAAGACCAAGACACAATCATAAGCCCATACTCAATTGTTGAAACAACTTTTAAAAAGGATGAGAGATGGGGTTTTTTTACTCACCCTGTAAAGCTTTATGTCAACATCCGTCTCGCGCCATCTACGTCCTCGTATCTTAACATGGTCACATGAATGTACTGGCAATTACTTTTAACTGTACACAGGGCGAATGTTGTATATTGCCAGACAAAATGTTATACGTATTGTTGACTTACAGAAGGACAATTTGAAAGTTCTATAGCATTCCCAATACAAATGCCTCTTTCGATATTTGAATACAGAAAGTTGATCGAGTTTGGAAAAATAAAGAAAATAGGCCTTAAGAACCGGGAGCTTATACCCGGGCCCTGTTGCAGGTTTTCAATTATTGTATCGTACCATCAGTGGTAACTATCACAGTTTATTGCTATTTGGTTCAATCCCAGTTGGTCCACTCACCATTTCTTCTACAAGGAACCCCTTAACAATATAGTTTTAGAGTAAAATACTGGATTAACTTATCAAAAACTCTAATCTACACCATAACCTCAACCGTAACCCTAATCCAGACCTTCTACCCTAACCCTAACCCATACATATTATCAGCATGTGGTGGTAGACGAAATGGTGAGTGGACCAACTGGGAGTGGACCAAATGGCAAATCACCACTATCACGGCAAATAGGTGCAATAATGATGTTGCCCCGGTAGTTACCATTCATGGTAAGTTACAATAATTGAAAAACTTTATGCAACAGGGTCCTGTATAAGGTAACCTCCAATGGAAAATGCTAGGCATACTTCACAGATACTCCAATTACCACTAACTTACTAACATTTTAAATCGGTACCAGCTCAATCAGACCGAAATATCTATGCATTTTAAAGCTAAATAATGTCTATCTGCTGTGTGATTGCATTAATATTGTGGAATTCTGTAAATAAATAAGTCATATAGGCATTTGAGACAAAAAGCAGAATCACACAAAAGAGTGACTTTCTAAAGAAAAAATCGTTTGTTTTAAACATTGTATCATAGATTGTGTGCCAACCTAACGTGCTATAAAGAAAGAGAATGAAACGGCATTCACGCGGAATTAGAGCGAAGGAAATACAGATGAAAATGAAATATGATGGGCGAATAACAGGTTAAACTAATAATTTAAACGATTCATAAAAAGTTACAACTATATTTAGAATGTAGACCTTTATTTCTTTTTTATTATTCAAGCCAATTAAATATTACAACAAATACTGCTATAACAATATCTGACTACATGTAATAACGAATGACTGCCCTTCACGTTTATCGTATATTTTCATAAAAACACTGTGGATATCAGCTGACACACCTATCAATTTTTTAGTCAAATGACAATGCGTTGTTAGCAGCATGGTAGTCAGTCGCTCTCGCAATGTGCTTTATATGGTGAACATTAAGAAACAAATAACAGACAGTCAGACAGTGGGAGAAAGATGGGAGAAGAAAATACAACTAGAGAGAGAGGGAGAGAGAGAGAGAGAGAGAGAGAGAGAGAGAGAGAGAGAGAGAGAGAAAGAAAGAGGGAGAGAAGGGGAATGGAGAATGGGCAGAAACAGAATTACAAAAATACACAGACATTTCTATACTGAAGACCAAAAAGTATGGCATCAAATACTGTCATATCTATTTTTTAAATCAAAAGTTGTTATCACTTCAATATACAGTGTCATTCGAGTATTATTGTACGTTATAGTGGTTTTGTCCTCTAGATAGTTCACCATGTTCACCAATCGTATGCAATATAAAGTAAATGTATTTATGTTTGCATTGTTTCTATACCAGGTTGTTAAATTATTCTACATAGCTTATTAAAAACACGGAGAATACGCATCTTGATGAATATAAGAAGAGAGTCATTTTTCAATGACCTGCATTGTAGAGTTAGCAATTGTCACCATTGCTATTTTATTGGATACCCGCTGGAGAGGGTGGGCGTTCGGGAAGAGGGAGAGGGAGAGAGAGAGAGAGAGAGAGAGAGAGAGAGAGAGAGAGAGAGAGAGAGAGAGTTCATAAGACATAATGACGAATGCAGCAAGCAAAGCTTTGAAATCAATTATTTACTTTTCTACTTCATTATCAAAATCATGTTTCGTGTATATCTAACCCGACGTTCTTTCATTTTCATTTTCATTTTCAGATTACTGGATCCAAGAGCCTTGTTTGTGGGATCGTCGAACAGAATCTTGCATTGACAAAATAAATTTTTAGAACATTACAATCTGGGCGGCAAAAACTCATTAATCTTTTTATTTATATGTGTACTTATTCTCTTTACTCTCTCATTGTTATCCATATATTGAAACGTGGGTCAATCTATAAGAAATTTAAAAAAATAATTAAATAATGATTTATAGTTGTAAAATAAGAACGAATCTTTGAGTATTTCCATGCAGTCTGCATGCATGCAAAATTGTATGGTTACCGCTCGTTTCATATAGCGTTGAAACTGCTATTTTTGCGAGTAACACAATAGCATCCTCTTGTCTCTAGATAAAGGTGAGGAAGTCATCATTATTCTACTAGATTTTCGCGGGCGACATTAAACATGACATTCTGTTGCGAGTGAAACTGCGTTTTGGAATTGGCAACCAAGCGATATATGGAATCATACTTAACTCCGCGCACTCATTTGAAAAGAGCGATTATGCAGACATGCCATCTCTCAAGGAGTCTCTCAGGGGCCAATTCTGGGCCCATTTTTTTTTTATTCACGCTCTTTACATTTCCTCTAGAAGGTATAATCAATGCCCATAACATTTAGAAGAAAACCTGCAGAAAATGCAGGTGAAATGTTAAACGAAGACGATACCAAATGATAGCTTATACATGAAATACAAATATTGTTTGTAATTGTTTGTAATGTGTAAATGCCCCTGTGGAAGTGTGTGTACATATAGATGTATGCAAATGCTCGTTTTAGACTAATGTATTGTTGTTGCCAGTTGTACTTTGTAACATTACAATAAAACAGGGGGAAATACAATTCATTCAAGATTCAGCAACGAGGCTCGTAACATGAACAAGGAGACATGAATCAATATCAGTCTTATAGCACATTGGCTCCCCACCCAGTTCCGTATCCAGTTTAAAATTCTTTTACTAACTTATCAATGTTTCCAACAGTGCCCTCCATCAATTCCTCAATATATTGTTCAGACAGTACAGAATTAATTACCTTTGCAAGCACATGTGGTGTTACCAACAATGCTTAATATATAATCTTTGTTATATTGTTACTATTCACAGTAACAAGATTGATCGATCAGTCATGCATGAGTGGGCAAATTTAAGTAAACGCAAAAATGTCACTTTTCAAAAGTCACAAGCGTAATTTGGGGACTCTGTCATATGAATTTTTGATGAATTCCATTTCTGGTGCATAATTTATGTCATTTTAATGTCCATCCTCCATCTCTCGATGCACTAACACCTATCCTGATACTAAACCCATTGTTCTGCTTGAGTGAGCACCGTTTAACAAATACTCATCCCTCTTGAGTTTGAAACTTTTAAAAACCCTTTATTTTGGTGAAAAAATAAAACTCCGGATATTTTGACAAAGATGTATCATGACCTGTTAGGTAAACATAAGAAGTAATTTTTGTTTCATGGTTGAGTGAAAACACATTAAAACTCGCACAAGAAATGCCAAAATGCATTGTTAAAACGGCATAAATACCTTGTGATTTTTGAAAAATGACACTCTTGCCGTCAAAATTTGCCCACCCATGCATGACTAATTGGATTAATGTGATTTTCACACAGAAGTTAGTCAATGAGGTAAGGGACAATCCTGCCAAATTATTTTGCCCCAACCTCTTCAATAAAATGTTATGCTATTTTGCTTAGGGTGGACTTACTTTTTTTGTTGTGTTTATATCCCTTGAGAGAGAAAAAAATAATATCCACTGCGGTAAAAATACTGTGTTGCAAGATGTTTGTTTTCCCAATTTCTTGTTATTGTATCGTGCAAGTAATGTGTTTTAATGTGCTTAAACAACAACTGGGCGGGTATCTCATTAATTATTTTAACCAAACAACATTCTGCTCTTATATCATTGAATGGTATACTATTATGAGGTCTATTGCTGGTGAATTCATCCCCAAAAATGCGTTTGAGGGTTAACGTCCCCTCGTATCAAATAACTATTCTTCTTCGAATCAGTGAGTTATACAAATCATATGACCATGTAGTTACAATCAACACAATAGTATGCGATGATAAGAAATATAGGCCTATGATATAGCTACATAGGATTAAAACAAAAGGAAAACTTTATATGACATAGCTCAGCCCTATCCATCTTTGGTTGTGCTA
This sequence comes from Arbacia lixula, assembly GCA_963669155.1. Classification (NCBI taxonomy): domain Eukaryota; kingdom Metazoa; phylum Echinodermata; class Echinoidea; order Arbacioida; family Arbaciidae; genus Arbacia; species Arbacia lixula. Next base: position 731,694 of record OZ022585.1, read on the forward strand.
GATACACATATTTTGGGGACAAAACTTTAACATGATAACAAAGAATGTGACATCTTGATAAGTATAAGTTAAGCAAAAGTATATGCGTAAGCCTAGTAAGTAACCAAATTATCAACATATCTATGGTCTTCCTATCACCCTATATCACCTGTGTACACCACGTACCGCGGCGGCTGAAACCTTCAAACTCCAATCTGAGTTGCTGTCATGCGCAATTCAATCTATATTGTTGGTATACAATCATCGTAGCACCGTTTATTGATCGAAAACGAAGCACCGTTCTTGGTGTGCAATACGCTTATATACGCGAGATCGAGAGCGAATAGTCGGGAGCAGTGGTTGGAAACGTACATGCTACCTAGGTTACGACATTTTTAGCAGCGTTTGCAAAAGCACAGTGATTGTAATAAGTATCGGTGATTCTGATGTTAGACGACACTGGGGAGGAGAAAATTGGAAAGATAAGTATTTTCTCCGAACGAAGCTTGTAATCTTGGACTTGGTGCCGTACCCGCTGCCTTTTTTGCTTTTCACCAGCGGAGGCCATCTGCCCGGCCCGGGCCATCTGCCAGCCGCTTCATCACACCGGTCTCTGGCCCGCCTAGCGCTGGGCGTGTACGAAGCTTGGAGGATCCGGCCGAGAGCAGAGAGCAGCGGAGCTCGACCTGTGTTTGTGCTGCAACACTCGTTCCAGTTAAAGTTACCGGCTGAGCCAGATCTCATGCCATCCTGTAAGTAAAATACAACATGTATCTTAGCCATGAGACCTAGTTCTTTCAAAGATGCTGTGTGGTGACTGGTCCACAAACCAGTTCCTGCAAATCCCAGCTAAAAAAAGGACAACTTGGACCGTCTTGGACGAGGGTATTTTAAAGATGCAATATTTTCACGGGAAAGGGAAGCAAATAAAATAAGACAGTTTTATAGTTCGATATTTCTTGAGTTTCTATGACTATGAGTATGAGCCTGCATTAAACATATTAAAGGGTAGCAGAATTCAGTTCAAATGTTAGCATTCTGCAATGTACTAGAGTGATTAATTCATCATTTTTTTTTACATTTTCATCTACAACTAATCATTTGCATTTATATCTAGTAAATAGTATTTGGGACAGTGTTACTATTTAGTGTGCAGGGACATACAGTATTATTGCTCATACTCATGTTACTTTCTTCTACTGATGTGGACATACTAATACTGTATGAGTTGGTATTTTTGTGACTTCTGTATGATCGCGATATAAACAACATTCAAAGATATTGCCCCAATTTATTGAATGCGCTTGCAGCAGAAAAATATCAATGTTATTCTAGCCGTGCTTGCTTGTCCATTGCGATATTCTAAGTACTGTAATGTGGATACTTGTTTTCTCCCAGGTTTGTCGTGCATGTGTGATAGTGCAGTAAGTGGTGTTATTGGGCAGTTGCCAGGGTGTCTAGCTGTCAGTGTCAATCATGTACGAACAACTTGCAACACAGTCTGTGAAGATATCTTCCGGAGCAAATCTGTATACATGCAAAAATATTGGTAGATACAGTTGTACTGTACTTAAGAAATTCTACACGAGGTGCAGGGAAAAAAATAATTCTTCATTTTCGGGGGCTACTTCATGAGCACATTGGCCTATTGGCTACAATATTACATTGTGCCTATGGGAATTTTTTGGGCTCTTTTAACATTTCGGGGCGAAATCGATCGCCCAGAGCCCCCATGTTTTTTTTCTACTGATGCGGTGATGCCCTCTTTTTGAAGGGATTTTTTTAGATTGCCAAATCATTTGTTAAAAAGTGCTGTTGCTGATATTTCAAGTTACAACTTTCTCTTAGTAACTTCAACTCTGACAAGGAACATAAGAAAGATAAGTTTAATAGCATGCTCATATCTTATAGTGGTCACTATACATGTATTTTGATACTGTAGCATCAGACTGAGCGTCGCAACTAGAATCACAAAGAATGAACCTGCTCACTCTAATCATTAGATCTTTTGTGGTTTTTAAACTTCAAGTTAATTCAATTATTTTTAACAGTATAGTGTAAATCTGAGTAAGACCTCTGCATGTACATGTACTTTTGTAATGAATTTGAAGCTTTCCTAAAATGTTTCTAAGCCTTTGTGAGAGCACCACTCTAACCTGTCATTAACCATGATTCACCTGGGATTAAATCCTAGAGGATTAAAAGGGAGGGCAGGTCTCAAAGGAGAGGGAGGACTTCGAGGAAGATGGCACAATAGATCTATCACTAACCAAGCTCCATTGTCAAGGGCTTTAAGCTGATCTGGGAGAATGGATCTTTTAGATCTGGTTAGCTTCTCATGAGAGGACCTCAATTAATTACAGGAAAAAAGAGATATGGAGGCATTACAGGGATAAAGATTAACACTAGAGTACCAGGTATGTGAGATTGCCTTCTGTAAGGTGGTTTTCATGGAGGGGGACTGTAATACTGGTACCCCTTTGACAGTAGGTTTTCTGAGCCCCATACAGTCCTTGACCTTAGTCCCATACTATTGTTAGAACTGTGCTATCGTTAGTCCTGTTAGCCCAGGATTATTTTTTGAGGCTTTTTACACTAGCATTCGTATTCCAGCACTATTTGCCTGAACCTGGCTAAGGAAATCTGCAATGTTCTTTTAAATTCAAACTCGTTAGCCCCAGACCCTTTTTTATGGCATATGAATATTCATGAGTGCACAGTGTACATGTATGTACGTCTTGCAATTTTGCTCTTTACCTCTCGGTTAAACACATAAAATTCATTCGGCTGTCATGCAGTAGCTTATCTTCGATTAGTCAACTGCGTTTCCACCTTACAAACCTACCATTGTTTTCCTGTGTTCCAGACTTTTTTCTTTCTGTTTTAACACTGGCGCTCTTAGCACTGGAGTTTATGGCTTGACACCGCAATTGCGGGGTAAGCCCTGCTTTTTCGTAGAAATTGTTGGGCCAAATAATCCTGTACTATCTGTGGGGCTAGCCCACTTTGGTAAAATTCAATGTGAACAGAAATGGTCCAAGCTTAGCCCCGTACTAAGGGTGGGGCTGCATTAGAGCCCCACCCCTAAACCTAAGGTGTTCTTAATATAGCAATTGATTCAGGCATTTCTACAGATAGAACTGATCATATTCATTTCCCTGAAGTCATTTGCTTTCCAGCAATACCAAATTTTAGCATTTTGGCATTTGCCTTTTAAAATCTCCTGTAAAGAGTTCACAAATCGCGATTTGCATTAATGGTGTTACATACAAGGTGCTGTTTGTGTAGATACCACTGGGGTAATGGGATTATTTTGCTGTTTTCAATATACCAATCGCCCACTGTATCCACCCACCTTGTTTGTTTGAAATCCCTTGTTATTTTAAAGCCAAATCCACACAAGGACAATGCAATACCACATATAATATACATGTACACCATGTAAACGTATGCAAATATCTGCATGTACCATTCAGGCATTGTACCAACACTATTATGAAATTGTTATTTGAAGAGAATGCCGACGACGCAGTGCTGCATGACGATCTCATAATTCTCGCTTCAGTGGTTTAGTACAATATTTGGCGTGCAAGTCTGTGGCCTGTTAATTTGCGGATGGTGTTTTTCACATTAACTTTTTTGAAGTATACAGTATATGTGTTGTATCGTGTACTAGTATTACACATGGAAACATGGTATACTGTACCTCATGACATGGGTGATGTTTACATTGAAGGTGAGATATGATGTGGTACCAAAAATCAATATTGACATTTAATTAAGAGATTCATGGCTATATACTGTATTTGAACATGTGGGCAGTAAAATATATTTTCTAGGAAAATGAGAATAGGCAGCTGTTGTACTATACCTGTGGATGTTAGCCTTTCAAGTATGTACCATATAATGTGTGTGCATGGTGCTGGTTAAAAGAGGGGGAAAATACACTACTGCTCAAAGGAATTGGCACCGGGTAAAGGGAAAGGGAAGAAAAGGAAGGAGCCGCAGTTTTAAACTGCGGTATATTTTGTCCAGTTCAGCATGAAACATGATGCTTTTTAGGCTAAAGCATCATGTTTCATGCTGAACTATAGACAAAATATACCGCAGTTTAAAACCGCGGCTCCTTCCCTTTCTTCCCTTTCCCTTTACCTGTGCCAATTCCTTTGAACTGTAGTGTACATTAACATTATCATTTATGATAGTGCACATCTGTTCATGCACTTATTACTAATGTTGTGGCATACTTTGGCCATTGGTAGGCAACACACAATCTATAGAAGATCAAGACTGAATTCCAGTCGTGTTAAGTTGTAGGGGAAGTGTTTGATCCATGTAAATATGACATGTTCATTAATGAACCCATTGCTCACATTTAGATTTTCTGGCTTTGTGAACCCTGGTCCAGTAAGGAGACTAATGTTTGCCATGGAACAGCAGTAACCAAGGGGGTGTGGCTTAATTTGACCCTCTAGGGAATTTGAAGTTTATTCATTGCCTGTTATCTACTGTCTGTAGTGCAGATCATGAGGGAATCACAGTGCTTATTACCTGAGTATGTACATTTAAATACGATGGCTCATTGAAGAAGATGTTGAAAGTACTAGATAGTGTACATCTTTTTAATGTATGTTCTTTTACGTACACATACATGGACCCTTCATAGTGAATTGGTCTGCTGTTCAAAAGCAAATACATGGTATACGGATGTATGTACAGTACATGATGTATTACAGCATTGAAGTATCTGTATTGTACATGTGTACGTGTACATTTGTACAAGAAGTGTGTATTGTACATACATGTACATGTATATGTACATTATAGTACTATTTGTATTGATTAAATACGGTACATTAATGAACTACTATGAATACTTATTTCATTGACATAATTTATAAATCATTTGTATTCCATACCAAGTTACAATGTGAATTGTATCTTGGATGGTTTAGTGCATTCATAAAACATGTTAAGCATGTAAACACACCTAGTTTTAAATGTTCTAGTTCAAGTATAGTATCCTGGCCTGATTCTCACAGGATCCGCAGAGACAGAGACGCCACTACACTGGGGCTATGCATGTATAATGACAGGTGGTTGGCAGCATGGTGGAAGGTCATGCATTCATTGCTTAGAATGTGGGTGGTACTCTTTAAACATGTAATTTACTCTTTTAGGCTTGGAGTGGAATGATGCATGCCATGTTTGACGTCATCATGCCCCCAGCCAGGAATTTGTGTTACTCAAATATTTATTTCATGGCGATTTTTTTCTTTTCTTTCAATTGACATGTTCAGTCTAGATTGATGTAAAAAAAAAATGGCAATGGATGTCTAATTGTAAAGGCCATGTTCTAAACTGAGGCTGCTATTCTGTTAACCTGTACAATACCAAGCCAAAGCCTAAAAGATTTATAGCGTGTCCACACACAGAAAAGTTTATACCCAACTCTATAAAGAAACATGCCCCCCCCCCTCCATTTTTGGAGAGTCACACAGAACATGCTTGTTAATACAACAAATCCAAAAAGATTGCAGTGTACACCCCCTCTATTTTCGTATTTGCGCCCCCCACTCCCCCCCCCCCCCCCCACTCCACCTGGTCTATTTTTACATGTTCCCTGTACATGTAAATTCTGGTTCTGTGGGTGCTAATTAACATCTAATAGTTGTTTGGGCAGTATAGTAATCCTGATAATCATCACACAGGATACAAGATAACATCACTCATCAAAACACACCCACTTGTATACAGGTGTATAGCAAAGGAGAATTTGGGTAATCCTAGCTGGACATTACACTATAGAGTCTATTTCTAGTTCTTGAGGGAACAGGAGTTAATCAATACGTGTGCTTTGTTCTTACATAATTTCCTACAGTGTATGATGTTCCGCTCTGTCATAAGTATGTTAATTCATGCTTCCGTCACAAAGTTGGCGGATGGCATGTTTCAGGTTTGTTTATCTCCCTCCAGTCTATTTGTCCAAATCTTGTTAATATGATGATAAAATTGATAGTTGATTGAATTCCATCAAACTCGATACAATGATGATATAGAATACACGTTCAAAAGGACGGTAAACTGATCGGATTTTGGGTCATATAGGTCAAAGGTCATTGGCCTCTATGTAGGTCAAATCCTAAACTTGCACTTTTCATGTGATACAGGTAAATCAAGATATAATTTTCCAGATATCACCAATTTTGGTACAATGTACATGTATGTACATTAGATATCTCATAACCAAATATCAAAATAAATAGCAATTTTTCTAAGCAATATACAATGAACTTTGCATTTCATTGAGCAGTTCCCCCCCCCCCCCCACCCCCAGCCCTCCAATTTACCATGTGGGTGGTGTTTCTTCACTGTTTAAACTGTTGTGTCTGGAGTCTGGAGGAATATGGGATGGGGCACAGTACAGTGAAACCTGTCTATAGTGGCCACCCAAGGGAAACAAAAATTGCGGCCTTTATAGACAGGTGGCTGCTATAGAGAGGTTCTTTAACACATGATCTCTCTCTGGGGGAATTTTTTAGTGGCCACTATAGACAGGTTGGCTTCTACAGAGTGGCCACTAAGACAGGTTTGACTGTATTTTGTAAAGCATTTAGTCAACCCAAACCCCCGCTATTACCAAAAAATAAATCAAGCAGTGCACATGTTGTGTCACTTGTGTGAATGGGTGTGAAGGAATGTGGAAAAGGGAACAGCGAGACGATTATATGAACTCCAACCAGCAGAGCAGAAAGTAATCAAGTCTCATCATTTACCCTAACAGCGAGGGTTTATTGCCATTTGGTCCAATCCCTTTTGGTCCACTCACCATTTCGTCTACAAGGAACCCCTTAGAAATACCGTCTTTAGATTGAAATATTGGGTTAACTTATCACCAACTCTACTCTACACCATAACCTCAAACGTTAACCCTAATCCAGACCCCTACCCTAACCCTAACCCCTACATATCAGCATGTGATGGTAGACGAAATGGTGAGTGGATCAACTGGGATTGGACCAAATGGCAAATCATCCAAGCGAGTACATGAGTTCCATGATGTGCAGTGCCCCCCCCCCCCCCCCCCCCCCCCCGCCTACATTTCATGTCATCTGTTTTAGGCTCAGCAGGATACAGATGGAAGAGTACATGTGTACATTAAATGTGGCTGATCGAGTGATGCATGACCTACATACATAATGTACAGTCTATTTCACATTCGACATGTCTTCACTTTTTGAAACTCAGGGAATAGGCATGTTTTCATTATGACACTACATTGTAAAAATGGATTCTTAGCTAGGATCTTGATTGCTTACATAAGTTGTCTTTGTAATTTGTTTGTCTCTAAGAAAATGAATGAACTAATTAAAGTGAAATATGCTGTATGCAGTAGATTGTACAGGCATGCATAGGACCTGAGTTACATGACAAAAATGCTATATGAACAGAACAGGACATTATAAACTACATGTAGTCATTCAATGTTCTGACTGAGGGAAGCTCTTAGCAGTATCTTCTTCCATATCTGGTATTTACACACATTTGATATTTTAGGCAAAAGAGATACACCATATGATTTTGGTTGCAGTGACAAAAAGAAACCTCTTAATTAGTTGTACATTATATATGTGTATCTGACCTGATTTGACAATCCAGGGTAGAGTATTCAACAAAGGTAACAAACTGCTTTCCTCTAGCAAAACGACGCAACTAACAAATCAGTAAAGTTGATTTACTGATGATATTAGTTTGTACTCGGCATACCCCAGTTACAATGATTAGAAAAGAAATATTCATATTGCATATTCAAGCTAATGTTTTATGATATATATTGCACTGATGCAATGTAAATGAATGCAAAATTGCCAAAGTAGTTCAGAATAGTCAATAGATGCTAGATGTGGATTAAGAATTACACCTGTAAACGGACATGAACAGGTGCGGTAGCATTACTGACATTTCACAGGTGCTCAAACGAACACCAAAATGGCATTTATAACTTTACAGGCACGATCTCCTTAACGATCATTTTACACATATTTTTAATATCTAATATTCATGGTATATTGTCATAGTGCTGGTAGTAGTTTGTACAAAATGTATTTATGCTTTATATTAAACTGAATTAAACTGAATAAAATAGCAGCTTCCATTAGTATTAATTCATGTACATACATGTACATAGTTTGTACACTTGGACATTACGCTAATGTACATTGTACATGACGTACAGTGGATATTGTACACATTTCAGACAATGGTTGGTTCTTATTTTGGCTGTAGTGAGGCGATTATACTGGGTGCCCAAATTTCATGAAGAGATTTGAAGGAATTCATTGTACGCCCAAGCAAAGTACTATAGTAATTTCATAACCAAAGCATTCAGATATAAATGAAATATAATTGAAAGTTAGTGTTTTTCCTCAATCAATGAAATCTCTTATTTTTAAAGTTGACAGAATCCATTGACAACATCTTTTATGCGTTATTAAATATTCAAATGTCAATATACATGTATAGTATAGTTTCTTACCACTTAAATTTTTTTTCTTTTTGTTTCTCCCTTTTATCAAACAGTTGGAACAGGAAAGTCCCCCTATCACTTACATCATCAAGCAAGACATTTCAAGAAGGCCACATGATAACTAAGGTGAGTACATTTTGTGACTCTTTGTTTCTAAGGTGCTTTTTCAGGGGGGGGGGGGTAGGGGGTAGGGGTTAAGCTGTTGGCAGAGTGGGCGGGGGGGGGATGAAAAAAAATACCCATTAGGGGCATCTTCATTAGCCCGATGTGGCAAAATAGCTAGCTAGTTTTGATTGGGTTAGCCTAGCCAGATCACAAAATAGCTAGCGATTTGCGTCTTCCTTAGCCAGATCAGGCAAGATAGCTAGCTATTTGGTCAAGAAAATTTCCCAAGAAATCTTGGGCTAGCTCGGAGCGTCTTCATTAGCCTGAAGATTTCTCCATTCCGGCATGCATCAGCGTGCATACAGCATTGTTTACATAATAGGTTTTTATACGTGCGTGAATGCGAGCTCACAACTGAAGCCATGTGGTTGTGGCCTATTCCCGTCGTACACTGCATATATTGTGCGAACATCGGGATAATTCATGCATCCCGAGTTTCGAGTTTACGTA
>OZ022585.1:741014-907353 GCA_963669155.1 Arbacia lixula
GTGTACTCGGCATACCCCAGTTACAATAATTAGAAAAGAGATATATATTCATACTGCATATTCAAGCTAATGTTTTATGATATATATTGCACTAATGCAATGTAAATTAATGCAAAATTGCCAAAGTAGTTCAGAATAGTCAATAGGTGCTAAATGTGGATTAAAGACAGCCAGTCCCTTTTTCAGATCACCACAAAACCTTCGAAACATTGACAAAACATATAGAGAAGTGTTAGCAAGCTCTATATTCAAAATTTGAAACTGATACGTAGTGTAAAATTCAAATAATGCATGTAAACAACGTCTGATTAATAGTCTTTTCCTCAGGCTCTTAGCAGTTTGTGTTGAAATATCTGCTTTATTGATTAATCTGTTTATTAAATTATAAAACGCATTATGAAAGAAATTGTTTTATGGAAGGAATCATCTCCAAAGTTTGGTAGTTACTCATAAAATTAGGATTTCACACACGCATAATAACCACATAGATACTGGAACAAAGACTAATACTTTTTTCGTACTACGAAAAAAGTCGGTTTGAAATTTAACGGCTGAAATTTTTTACATATACAGAAAGCTTCAACATGCTATATTTTTAGAAATGGGCTTGAATCACACTTTCTTCAATTTACGACTGTGATAGACGATTTCAAATTTTAAGCTTGCAAAAGGGATGGACAATCTTTAAGAATTACACCTGTAAACGGACATGAATATACATAAACAGGTGAGTGGCATCACTGACATTTCGCAGGTGCTCAAACGAACACCAAATTGGCAGTTATAACTTGACAGGCACGATCTCCTTAACAATCATTTTACACATATTTTTAATGCCTAATATTTATGGTATACTGTCATAGTGCTGGTAGTAGTTTGTACAAAATGTATTTATGCTTTATATTAAACTGAATTAAACTGAATAAAATAGCAGCTTCCATTAGTACTAAGTACTATTACAGTTTACCGGTATGTACGTTGTATGCAGTTACAATGTCACATACTGTATTCAACGCCACCAAATAAAAGATTTACTTCAGAATACATGTTTATTGTATTAATTCATGTACATACATGTACATAGTTTGTACACTTGAACATTAAGTTAATGTACATATTGTACATGACGTACAGTGGATATTGTACACATTTCAGACAATGGTTGGTTCTTATTTTAGCTGTAGTGAGGTGATTATACTGGGTGCCCAAATTTCATGAAGAGATTTGAAGGAATTCATTGTACGCCCAAGTAAAGTACTATAGTCATTTCATAACCAAAGCATTCAGATATGAAATATAATTGAAAGTTAGTGTTTTTCTTCAGTCAATGAAATCTCTTATTTTTTAAGTTGACAGAATCCATTAACAACATCTTTTATGCTTTATTGAATATTCAAATGCCAATATACATGTATAGTTAAGTTTCTTACCACTTTACAGTTTTTTCTTTTTGTTTCTCCCTTTTATTAAACAGTTGGAACAGGAAAGTCCCCTTATCACTTACATCATCAAGCAAGACATTTCAAGAAGGCCACATGATAACTAAGGTGAGTACATCATCTGACTCTTTGTTTCTAAGGTGCTTTTTCAGGGGGGGGGGGGAGGGGGTTAAGCTGTTGGAAGAGTGGGCGGGGGGGGGGGTGGGGGGAATGAAAACTTACAAAAAAAAAATACCCATTAGGGGCGTCGTCATTAGCCCGATGTGGCATAAAAGCTAGCTAGTTTTGATCGGGTTAGCCTAGCCAGATCACGAAAAAGCTAGCTATTTACATCTCCATTAGCCAGATCATGCAAAATAGCTAGATATTTGGTCAAGAAAATTTCCCAAGAAATCTTGGGCTAGATGGAGCTAGCTCGGAGCGTCTTCATGAGCCTGAAAATTTCTCAATTCCGGCATGCATCAGCATGCATAAGGCATTGTTTACGTAATAGGTTTTTATACGTGCGTGAATGCGAGCTCACAACCGAAGCCATGCATCAGCATGCATAAGGCATTGTTTACGTAATAGGTTTTTATACGTGCGTGAATGCGAGCTCACAACCGAAGCCATGCTGTCGTGGCCTATTCCCGTCGCACACTGCGTATACTGTGCGAACATCGGGATAATTCATGCATCCTGAGTTTTGAGGTTACGTATCCCAAGTTTCAACCTAATGAAGACTCGATTGCAACTTCAGGTTAGTTCCCCGGATCAGCAAACTAGCTCGCTATTTTGTCTGATCGGGCTAATGAAGACGCACCTTATGAAACACTGTTTTGCAAGGGCAGGGGGGGGGGGGGGGGAGAGGGGGACATGAAAAAGAATTGTAAAACTCAATGTTTGGAATGTGAAACGGGGCATGAACGTTATTGTCACCTTGTTACATTTGCCCTTGAAAGGTACACTGTAAGTCTGCACACCACATCCTGTAGACAATCTGGGTGGACTTTGGCACAATATAGTTTACTAGTACCCTTTTTACACTGTATGCATTCACACACATACATACACACATACATACACACACATATATACACACACATACATACACACACATACAACACACTAACACACACACACATACTTTATTTTTCTTCTACTACATGTACTTCTACTACTACTACTACTACTACTACGACTACTACTACTACTACTGCTACTACTACTACTACTTCTACTACTACTGGTACTACTACTACTACTACTACTACTACTACTACTACTACTACTTCTACTACTACTACTACTACTACTACTACTACTACTACTACTTCTACTACTACTACTCCTACTCCTACTACTATTGCTACTACTACTTCTACTACTACTACTACTCCTACTACTACTACTACTACTACTACTACTACTACTACTACTACTACTACTACTACTCTTACTTCTACTACAACTACTACTACTACTACTGCTATATCTACTATTTTGAATAGTACTACTAATTCTAACACTACACACACATACACACATCACACACACACACACACAGTCATACACAAACACACAGTCATACGCAAACACACACACAGTCACACACAAACACACACACACACACACACACACACACACACACACACACACACACACACACACACACATCATTTTGTGCAGTTTGGCTCATCTTAAAGGATCACGTTATTATAAGGTGGAGTCATTTTTATGGGATGTCTATAACCTGTAATGGGAAGAGTTGCAGGTATCATGAAAGTGTCATTCTGTATTTGCACTTGTTTCAGTATGGATCCTTTATGAGGAGAAAAGGGGAGTTTTAATTGGATATTCTGTGACTACTGTCAGGAATGTATGGTTTAGTGAGCGTCTTTTATAGTGAAGTGACTTTTCCTGCTGCTCCTGTTGAAAGATAACTAGTCTCATCTCCATGTGCAATCTACAGCTGTAGGTGTACAGTATGTCATGGCAAGTTATTATTTCACATTTTTATCATCATAGCATTTTCATAAACCTCAAGTCAGCAAAGTAAATCTTGTTTATGTTGATGATCCGGAAAGATTGAGGATAGTATTTGCCTTTCTCTCCAAGCTTAGTCCCGAATTGTACTCGTGGTTGGGCTAAGACCTCCCTCTTTTGCCAGGGTACCAGTGCGGTAAAAATAAACTCCATAAAACATTCCTTTAGTCTAACTACAATGCACCAGTATTGAATACATGGTTAAGTGAATGAAGCATGGCTTGATTGGTAATTGTATCCTGTTATGGCCGGATGAATAAATCTACTCGGGCGAGTATGGTATTAAATGGGGCATTTGTGCGTGACAGACTGTGTCAGTGGTGATTAGAAAAGTCAAAATGAAGTGCCATTTTGCACAGTTCTTGTATCTGGCTCGAACGTTTCTCTGAGCACTGCAGCGGAGACTGGTGGTGGGCGTGGGGTTTTTTGTCAGTAGATCAGCGGAAACCTGATACACATCGAAGCATCGCAGGGTAAGCTGCATCATTTCGCTGAGTTGTGTTGCGTACTGTCTGAAGAGAGTTGGTTGAAGGAAGGGTGCTTATGTAGCCTATGTGTCCAGAATATTGCAGCCTTGTATGGGAAAGGAAACAGTCAAACGTCAACCTCCTAGGAGCTAGGCTAAACATACTATGGTACAGGTAAGTTCATGGGCAGCTCTAGACAGCAGACTTGTGCAGTGAGCTGGTTAGCAGTGTGGTTTGGATCCCAGAAGAGAAGCTGGTGAGCCATGACTGGGGAGTGGGAAGATCAAACATGATATTAATGGTGCGTTGAGGCAAGCGGCGCAACGCTGAGTGAGCATTGCAGTACAATATGTGAATGTAGACCATGATCACTATGTTTCAAACGTAAACAGGGATAGTTTTTCACTTTTCCTGAAAATGTTTGTGAAGTTATGACTGTGATATTTCATAAATGAATAAAGTAGTGTATACTGCTGATTCCTGGAGAGTTTCATGACTTTAGCAGTTTTGTTCATGAGTTATCCTGTTCCTGTCTTTAATGAGGAATTTCAGAATGGTGAGTTTGCTAGAATGATCCATGGTGTTTTGATGGCTTTGATTTGACTTGTAAAAGAGCTGTAAATGTAGAAATGCACTATTCTACAAGTTCAGAACTCAACATTTCCAAAGAATTGGCTGAAGCATTGAATATTTGATTACACTTGCTTGTGGCAGCTTTGTGAATGCTGGTGAATTGATAACAAAGTAGTTTAACTTTAATTGATATGTGCCACAGCCATGTTGTTGGAAATGTTGCGTGCCTCCATAACTTTTGACATAAGAGTTTTTCAGAATAACAAACTGTATCTTTTATGATATATCTATGGGTGCTTTAGTCTCTGCAGCAAAAAACATGTTAACTCTGACTGATGTTTGACTGATTTTTCTGTATCTCTTGAAAGCAATTATTTTTTTCAGTTTAAACTGCCCCTTTAATAGATTAGACTAAGACAGTTTAGGACTTATATTTGTTTTTTTTATTAAGAATACTGCCCAAATGATGAGCATATTTTGAAACTTCTCTATGAATAGGCTTACACGTGTGCCAACATGTGTGCCAACATGTGTGAGTAGGATTAGGATTAGCCAACTGATTTGTGCTTCATGCGAGAAAAATAACTCACAGTAACAAAGGAGTTTCAAGGAAAGGGGTGTGGGGCGCTGGGGTGAGTCTCCTGGTTCTTTGTGTAACAAAAAACACTCCAGTGATCTTGAAACATTTATATCCTTTAACCCCCATCTTGATAGGCTAATGGTTTGATCCTTCCTCAAGACATGTAAATCGAGGTTACATGTTCTGTGTGGAAGACGTCAGGTGAGTTTTACCCTAGTTGGGCCAGGGAGACATCATAGTAATGTCTGGATGACACGTTGATGTCACTTCGATGTTGTCAATGATGACTATCAGTGATGTGATGATGTCAGGGGAGTGAGTGATATAATTACTGGGCATGATGATGAAGTGAACATGATTATCAAATTTTAAAAAGTACCTTAGTAGTTTTTGTGTCATATTGAAGCTGGAATATTGAAGTTTTGAAGAAAAAAAGGCCAATTGCAATTCTTTTATAGAAAGGGCCCTGACCAGGCTGGGAAAGTGGTTAAGCTTACATGAATAACATCATGGCAGAGGTGACCACAGTGACCATTCCTGATTTGTTTCAAGATCCCAGGAATCAATTATCTCAAAATGATAAGCTGTTTGAAGGAAAATGAAATCTGGGCCCTGTCTTATAAAGAACTGATCGTAACTTGACTTGCAATTGATGTGAATCGTATCTCTGTACATCAGAGATAGGGGATTAGAATCTGCAGTCGATTGAGATAAGTCATAACCATTTATGAGACAGGGCCCTGAACCTGTAATGACCTCTGGGATTTCGATTCTTGACCATTCCTATCTCTTTGGCCGTGTTTATCAACTTTTCAGAAATTTAAATGCGTTTCCAAAGGCCTAAGTTACGAACGTGTTTCCAAACGCGTTTCCAAACACGTTTCCAAACGCGTTTAAAAGAACGGTGTGTTTATCAACTCGATCGCCCAAGTCGAAAACCGGCCTTGTCACTGCGCAGCTCTACTGCGCCGTTACGCATGCACTTTTGTGCCTATAGTACGTGTGCGATCGATGTGTTTACGGAAACACATGGTTTAAAGTCGTTTCAAAACAGCTTTGCGTTTATCTCGCTTCTTTAAACGCGTTTCTGGTTTAAACGCGTTTAGGATTGCACAAATTTGCATGTTTCAAAACAGCTTTTCGAACCCCACAATCAAAACACCTTTGAGTTTATCAACTCCCTGAAACACTTTTAAAAAGATTTAGACACGTTTGGAAACCTTAATTCTACCAAAAAAAGTGTTGATAAACACGCCCTTTGTCTCCATACACTTTCCATCAAGGCTTTGTGGTCAAGAGAGTATTTGCTCTATATAGCAACCCATTGTGCTCATCTCTTGAGCCATAGACCAGATACACACCGCGTTCACACGGTCCCCCTTGTCGCGGGGTTTCCCCCGCGACGCGGGGTTTCCCCCTCGAACTCTCTCGTGTGAACGGTCGGGGAGAGAAGTCCCCTCTCCCCCTCGACGGCTGAGGGGTTCGGGGGAGAGTTTTGGAGGGGGAGCGACCTTGGACGAGTAATTGATAGCGCACGTCTGTTTTCACTGAATGTGCGCATGCGCGAAATGCCGATCGGTAGAACTTCTACCGCCGTGTCACATCGTGGGTTCCACAAGAAACGTAAACATTCGCTCTGTACATGTATACATGTATACAAGTACTGTACTACTGTGCGTGCATATAACATGCATGCTGAATTGCAATGTTGATCCTGCATTCGACGTTCATCCATCGACTTATTTTATCGTAGCTTTGGTAAAATCTCATCTGTACGGTGCCGGTACGCATGTTGTAGTAATTATTGTGAGCTGTTTAATTTGTATAATCAATATACATGAAATTCAAGAACAAAGAAAGAAAACTGGTTCCAACGTGAGCGGACTCCAAAATCGTATAGACAGCATACGTACATAGCATGCAAAAAACAAGCTGGCTCGAGCTCTAGCGCGACCGTAGAATAGTCCTGTACACGATCGCCCCACGGATCGCCCCCGTGGAACGGGGGAAGACGATACTCGTGTGGACAGTCGGTCCTAAAAAGATAAGTATCTCTCCTGACTGCCCCCGCGACTCGGGGGATCGTGTGAACGCAGGGACAAGGCTCACCCCCCCCCCCCCTAATCTTCTTAATCTCATTTGCTCTTCCTCCAATAAGATGACTGAAGCACTCGTCCATGTGCCCAGTCTTATGCCCCTTTTTATAGTGCGCGCTGACTTTATCCCGCTTCAGAAGTGGGGTAACTTTAGCACGGGGTAGGTCGTTTTATACTGCGCTTTCGACCACCTATGATGAGAGCGAGACCGGACTAGTTGCTGTGGTAACCTATTGCCCAATCAGCTGTGCTTCCCGCGAGAGTGAAAATTGAACTCATGGGTCACTGATTTAGTCCGCACTAAATCGAGAAACATTTTATAGTGACACTAACTCGGGTCTGATGCGGACATGACCCTCCTCCCAGCCAGCACTAACTTTAGCTCGGGCTAAAGCCAGGCTCAGTAGGCAGTGAACTTGAACCGAGGCTAGGTGACAGGGGGAAAGGAGGGGGGGTGGGGGGTGTGGATGCTTGCACAAGTTGTCACATTTTTTTTACATTCTCATAACAAAGCCCATTTGAAAAAAAAAATATAACACACACAGAAAAACAGTTTTATAAAGTTGTGATGTTTAATCCTACATATCATGTTCACTTCTCTTAACAAATTGCAATGTTTGACTGATAATTTGTTGTCAAGTAGTGCATAATCTGTCACATATCCTCTAGGCCATTGAAAGATGCACATGTGTAAGGTGCAAAGAATCACAGAAAATGGTCAGTTTTTGTGTGTGCGACCAGTTACATGAGCAAAAAATCACAATATTTTAAATTAAAAAAAAGAAAAACACCCACACACTCCAGAGTTAGGGGGTACACATAACTGCATAGCAACTGTCCCTTTTAATTATTAACGGTGTTACAAAAATCATGATATCTTCTGCCAGTATGAATTGACCTTCAATCAAGAAGATGCCCCCAAAAGAAGTGGCCATTTTCCGACACCATACTCCCCTGCCCCCCCCCCCCCTTCATTGATTGGACAGTACAATCAGCAAGTCATAAAGTGTGACAATCTGTAAATATCTGTGTTTTGTTGTATTTGGTTTGTACAATACTGAAGCAGATTACACAGAGTAACACTCTTCAGATTATGTGTAGAACATAGCTTTCCCTCGCATACTTTTCATGTCTTTTATTCTCACATTCTTTGTTTCAGATGACGGGATAATGTAATCGCAGTAACCTCTCGGTGTACTTTGTGTGCAAGTACAGCAATCCAACTCCTCAAGTCAGGCTCTGTCGTTAAGGCTGGCGCCATCACTGTCATCAGCAGAAGAGTGTCAATTGTCTGCGAGCTGAGGGAGATAAAGATGAATAATGAGACTTTGATGGCAGAGAAATGAGAGATATTCGTTCAGCAGATCTCTCTGCATTTCCTTCAGTAGTTTGGTCGCTTCCCTAAGCCCTGATTAACCCCCATGTCATCCTTGGGACGGTTTGCTTGAAGGAGCCAAAACAGTCACAAGCAAATAGCCGTGACTCCTCGCAGACTTCTAACAGCGTTAGTTATGCCTGCAACCAGAGGTGACTTCTAATGCCCAGAAACATTTTGAAATTCTGCAAGGAATAAGGAGATATTTGGAGGAGGAGAGGGGTAACACACGCCTGGAGAGATTGACTAACTGTGAAGGAAGGAAGAAAGAAAAGGCACGATGATTGATCTAGAGCATTTGACGGAGGAGGAGCGGAGCATCATCATGGGTGTTCTGCAGAGGGATGAGCAGCTCCGACAGGCGGAGGAAGAAAGAGTCAAGTAAGTATCAAGAAATCTCAAGAAAAAGTCAAGAAATGCAACTTTCATCATTCTTGATATGTATAATGATTATTAATTAATTATTTATTTCATCATTATTTCTATTAATCATAATTACCAATATTTTGATCTTCATATCATTAATCTGATCTGTACTTTTGTCGAGTAAGCATCAAAGTCAAGAATGTATCTTCCATCATTCTTGGTATTCATCATGATAATTGATTCTATCATTATTTGCAAGTAATCATTATTGTCATTATTTCAATAATCATATTGTTCATCTGATCTGTATTTCTTTTTATTAAACCTTTCTTTGATTTCGTTTGCTGTTAATTAATGTTTCTTTTTTTTATAGGAATTGTTTATTTGAACCAATCATTGTGGCTCATTCATTTAACAGCAAACATCAGTCATTTTCCAGTTTCCAAAACCACATATTTATAAACAAGATCACTCATTTTGTTCCATAACCCCCATTCCCACACCAATGTTGCTTGCAGCATACATGTAGTAATCACATGTACATGAACCAAAACAAAACATGACATAGTACGAGAAAAGATTGACCAATCACTGAGCTATTATAGAAATTAATTTAAGATATTATGTGCTATATAATGAAGGTCTAAAGTATTGTGATGTAGCCTACAGTACATTGCTTGATGAGTGAAGATGGTAGAAATACAAGTGCATTTTCAAGTGCAGATACATCACGTTATCCTTTATGTACATATAAAAAAGGTGAAAAGCCAATAAGTCAATAGTAGTACAGGATGTGATCTTGAAGCTTAGTTGTGTGGTTTTATTTATTGAATAGCAGTAAGTTGTCTAGTTGATATCCAGGCCTGTGTGTACTGTGTAGATCACATGCTGATTGATGCCTGATACCAAATGCCCCATTTATTTTATAATACATGCTAATTTTGCTGGTAGGGAATCTTGTATACATGTATAGGGAGAGGGCAGGGTTTCTGGAAAATATGGTTTGGGAGAACTACATGTACGTGTATATAGCAAAATCTTTTGAATAAACATTATTATGCATGTTTATGTACTTATGTACATTATGGATACTTTCAGCAAGGAGTAAACAAGTTTTAAAATGACGTTTAAAATGAGGTTATTATGATACATGTAATTGTTTTGTGAGTCATACCAATATGTATTTCAAGAAAGTCTACTTTTTGAAAGTCATATTGTGTGCACATTGACATTGTAGTTGACTCGAAAGGGCCCTTAGCACATTATCAGGCCTTGAAAATCCCATTGGCTCACTGTACATTTTCATGTCAATGGTAATGAGTGGGTTAAGCCTTAAATTACCAGGTCTTGAAACCCTATTGGCTTACTACACCTCTTCATGCCAATGGTAATGAGAGAGTTAAGCCTTACATTACTAGGCCTTACATATACCGCGGTATATTTGGTCCAGTTCAGCATGAAACATGATGCTTTAGCCTTCCGGTAAAAAGCATCGTGCTTCATGTTGAACTGGATAAATATACCGCAGTTTAAAACTGCGGCTCCTTCCCTTTCTTCCCTTTCCCTTTCCCTATGCCAATTCCTTTGAGCTGTAGTGTAGGTCATTGGAAGGGGAAGGACGACTTAGGAGTGGTGAAAAAAATTGGTACAAAAGAAGCCTTTAATACGAGAGGATTCATTGGATGACTTCCTTCTATTGTCATTGAAATGTTGGCTTAAGTTTTGGCCACGTTTGTCTGCCTCCTTTAACACTCCTAAGGCACTTGGTCTCACATAAACTGATTTCATTGCAGCAACTGATCTGTCAAATGATGAATTATCATGATATACAGTGTATGGTGTTTCAACCATGGCCTACAGTCAATGTATCTCACATTTTATATAATTCTAGATAGTTACTATGCCATCAATTTTAATACATGTTCCTGTACTTAAATGTAGTGCATCTATTGAACATTGCACAAGATCAGTCCTTTTCATCAGTTTACATTCATAAACATCATCTGTGTTATTTGCATCACAATTGAATGCATGCATTATTATTTTGTTTGACTCATCTAATTGCATTTTTTGTTTCCCTCCCCACCCCACCCCCCATTCCCATTTCCATCTCCCTTTTTATTTTACCCTTTGGACTGGTAGAGAGTAAGATATTTTCATTGTTACGTTTTCTTTTCTTTGTTCTGATCTGTTTGGGAGCACTCTACTTAACATAGTTTTTTTTAGGTTTTCAAATTGCACATAGAGCGTGTTTATATCCCGTTTTCTGAGCTAGAATCAGTGTTTTAAACTCTCTTTATGTATTAAGTGAGATTTTAATTAATGTACTTGCAAGACCACCGCTTTCTGATTCAAAACCCCCAAAAATGTGTGTGTCTATAATAGAAATCACTGTTTAAAACGTGGCTATTGCTGTTTGAAAGTGAATATAAATTTATCAACGTGAGAGCAAATTGGAAGGCATACAAAATAATGTCCGCCCACGAGGTTATAGAATCCTTATTTGGAAGGAGCATTTGTAAATGCTGATTCTAAATGCTCATTCTTAAAAAATTGGATATAAACACACAAGTAGAAGTAGAAAGTAGACATTTTGTGATGAGAAAAGTCACGGGTGTTTGGGGTTAGTACAGGTACAATGTAAGTTGTCATGGCAGTACGCTGTCGCTGAGGTATATTTTCCTGCAATCGCTCTCCGGGGATATAGTTTTTTGATCGGTGTATTTATGTGAGTGCTATGCATGTCTGTCAAATAATGAGTTCCTGGTATTCATGGTAACCAGGAAGCTTGTCCAAGGCTTGACGACTACATGTAGCAAGAATTACGTTTTCATAATATATTCACAACTCTCCCCTAACACTGTGTAGTGATTTAACGTAGTTTCAATGAGTGGAACGCAGTGTGAATCTGTTAGTTGTTGCTATTCGGATAAACCTCGGACAAGCCTTGGGGTACCATTAGTATGGTATTGTTTGAATGATGGGAATAACACTTGCAGACGTATTAAAAATGGTCTTTTTTTAAGATTCATAGTGCAATCCACCCATTAAATTGAATCACCAGGGACAGCTGAATCTATCAACTCGTCACTAGGTTGTCAACACATGGTCATGAATATGAAGGGAAGAGTTTTAGAATTGTTCAAAAAAAGTTAAAATTGAGAGTAAAGCGTATGTGTAGGGATGTTCTCTTACATTTCTGCACATTTTGTCACATTTCTTCATTTTATATGTTTATGCCAGACATTCTTTAATATTAATGAATCGATGGTATGGAGGTATGGTTGGATTGAACAAACTATTATAATTTCTTACCACAAGTACTAAAGGAAAAATCCTATCCTTGAATATTGAGTTTTTTAAGTGTGCACTGCTCTGATTCTGATCATTCTGGACCTATTTGTGTGTGTTTTAAGTTGTTTTTGTTTTCAGCAAGCTCAATCCAATTTCTCTCTTAACTCTTAGCTCGCTTCGTTCGACTTGCGGCACATACAGCGGGCTGCCAAGTTCGACTCAAGTCACATTTCGCACACAATGCATACGGAACGCATTTAATTGTATTGTGCGCACACACATACAATAGCGACGCGTGTCTTGCATAAGGGGATCAAAGTATCAATAGGCAGGAAGTCTCCCAGGACAGGAAGTCTATTGAGAAGTACCCAGGGTCAATTTCAATAGAGGAGTTTAGTTCATTGTTAGCTTACTCTTTTTGAACGCCCCACTTAAATCCTAAATTGCTTGGCTCATTATTCCCATAAAGACATGGGTTTGGTATGTAATGAGAGCTAAAGAACACATATTTTCTATGAACTAACTTAGAGAATGACTTTCATTAGAACATATATTGAATATAAGAGGTATAAAATAGCCTCCAAAACGATTATTTGGAGACAGAATGTAAATTTATAATTCTCATAATCTATGATATTATACATGACAAAAATGGTACCATTGGCATGATTGGCAAAAGTATTAATTTCTTTTAGACTTTGCTACACTTTTTTTTTCATCACTACAAACCAATAAAAAGTTATTGCAAGTTGAATAAGACAGTGCATGCAAAACCCCTCTGAATGTGGCACCCTGAAATTAATGTGGCGCACGGGAGATAGTGTGCGTGGCGGGCAAAGAGTTAAAAGAAAATCTTTGATATGAATAGAAATTGCTCCTACAGTGAAGAATACATCTTAGGCAATTTCCATGCATGTAGCTCTTCTGTACCTTTAAAGTACAAAAAAGCCTTCAAAAGGTGTTCATGAGCAATCGTCTCGCCAATGGTCGTAAGTTCATGTATTGTCCATTTCATAAGCTTGCTGAAAGTTATTTGCCCTCAAACGATCTATATCTGGAGTAATGAGGGATTAAATCACAGATATGCTCAACATGTTCGGCCCGAACATGTTGAGGATTTAATAATTAATCATTAATTACTCCAAATGTAGATCATTTGGGGGAAAATAACTTGCAGCAAGCTTTTTAAATGGACAATACATGAACTTACGACCATTGGCCAGAAGATTGCTCATGATCACCTTTTGAAGGCTTTTTTATCTTCCCAGTACAATAAATTCCCTTTAAGATTTGTAGCATGATAGACCTTTTTTAGAACTCTGATTTCATTACCAAAGGTCCTATAAGAGATTTTACTCAAACTTGTGGGCCCAGGGAATTTGTGGGCCACCCACGTTCCCCTTTTCTCGCATTCGAATGTCTTTAGAAAGAAATACCCCAAATGGAGTTTGGAATAGTTACTGTACTCAGCAGGTCACCTTTGCATGAAATTCTTTTGTACTGCCTGAGTGATTTGCAGCTTTCTACTAATACCACTAAATTTAAAGTGCAAGCTCGATCAGCCTGTGGAAAAAAATACTATTGATGCATGTGTTTGTGTAGTGAAAGAACAGAGGAGACTGCAGTTTTCCTAGGTAATTATTACTATTTATGGCCCCTTTTGTATTTTTTAGCTGACTACCAAGTATGGCCAGGTTTATGGCAGACCAAATATCTATGGTTGAACAACTCTGATCATTTCAGGTAGATTAGCCCATTTTGTAGCTCAAACAAGTAAATTTGTGTAAGTACTGGAGAAAAAGGAGAAAATACTGCTCCTTAATAAACATTCCCCTCACAATATTAGAACTGGAAACTGTTACATTTTTTAGTTCATTTTTGGAAGAATCATTGGAAATTCATCCATTCCCGTAGCTTGAAGATCCAAACCACACCAGCGTACATCAAGCCTCTCCGCGGCGCAGTGCGATGGTGAAGGGAGCAGTGTACCGATGGTTTGAAGCACATTGCCCAGCTAGCACTGTGTGGTTTTGTAGTCGTCAACTTGACAAAACCAGAAAATCTATCGTTTTATATTTTACCTAAATGAAATGAAGTGCTGAAACAATGTGCAAATACATGTATATTTTTTTGTTGAGAGTAATATATGTTACACATAACTTCCTTTCATGAACATCAAATCATTTTTATTTTATATATTTACAAATATCAATTTTGTGTCTGTATTGAAGATCATTTTATTTTATATATTTACAAATATCAATTTTGTGTCTGTATTGAAGATCTACATTCTCATTTATTATGTTTTTATTTAACATTACTTTGTCTTGTATAATAGTACCTGCATTAAAAAACAAGTTACAATCAATGCAAAAATCACACATTTCTGCTAAAACTGAGAGCAAGTTATTTGGACCACCCCCCCCCCCCCCCAAAAAAAAAAAAAAAAAAAAAAAATGTTAATAGGATAAGTGTGTATGAATTTAAAGCCACTGCAGATGACAGAGTAAATCAGTAGTACGAATCTGCGACTGGCTGAATTGTAAGATTTGGTTTATTGGGTTTGTGCAACAGTGCAAGAAGGTGAAGGCACACTTCTATCGGTTAGCCTGGCTTACAGGCTGTTTGGCATTTTTAATCCAAACTATCATTCTCAGTAAACAGGTCTGGCAGTAGTAGACTAATCATTCTCAATTCCTTCTTCCGTCCACACACTGCGAAAAAAGGGGAATGATACAGAAGTTGCCTCTTCATTCGCCCGATGTGGTGAAATAGCTAGCTAGTTCTGATCAAGGTACTGTAGCCTTGCCAGATCACAAAATAGCTAGCTATTTGTGTCTTTATTAGCCAGATCAGGCAAAATAGCCAGCTATTTGGTTGAGAAATCTTGGGCTAGATGGAGCTAGCTAGGAGCGTCTTCATTCGCCTGAAAATTTCTCGATCACGGCATGCATCAGCGCACACGACTCATTGTTTACGGTAGGTTTTTATACGTGTGTGAATGCGAGCTCACAACCGAAGCCATGCGGTCATTGCCTTTTTTCATTGCACACTGTGCATGCGCGAACATCGGGATTATTTATGCATCCCGAGTTTCAAGCTAAAGAAGACATGATTGCGACTTCAGGCTAGTACCGCGGATCAGCAAACTAGCTCACTATTTCGTCTGATCGGGCTGATGAAGACGCACCTAGTGAGTAGTCTTGAGTGTTCTAGTCATGAGTGGGAACAGAAATGTTTAACAGCCTTGAAGCCAGGCTACCTGTGGAAGGCCCTTGTGACTGCAGAATCGTTGCAAAATTGTGTCGTCTGTGGTGGCCTGCACTGGCGTAAAAAATATGTCAAATGGTGGGGTTGAGCGCACCGAAAACAACAAACTTCTATAAATGACTCCATCATTTCAACGAACTGGCATGGCTGTGGGAGGTGTTGGTACTCAAGGACAAATCATAACAAAGCGCATTTGTGTGCCTTGCCTTGCCTTTATTTACCAATGCTTTGCCATTCTTGTCATAACTGTAATCCACAAAGATTATCTTCCCGTTGAATGGGGTATCAGTTTCTCACTACTTAGTGTGTATGTATGCGTGGTCGTGTACATGTAGCAGTGTACTGCTGAGAAATAAAGTTGCACATGCCACACACATTTATTATGTATACTATAATTGTGTACAGTGAAACCAAGTTTAGGTGGTTTACGTTATAGCTTAAAGACAGCCCGTCCCTTTTCCAGATCACCACAAAACCATCGAAACATTGGCAAAACATATAAAGAAGTGTTAGCAAGCTGTTTATTCATAATTTGAAACTGATACGTAGTGTAAAATTCAAATAATGCACGTAAACAATGTCTGATTAATAGTCTTTACCTCAGGCTCTTAGCAGTTTCTGTTGAAATATCTGCTTTATTGATTCATCTGTTTATTAAATTATAAAACGCATTAGGAAAAAAAATTGTTCTATCGAAGGAATCATCTCCAAAGTTTGGTAATTACCCATAAAATTAGGATTTCACACATGCATAATAACCACATAGATACTGTAACAAAGACTAATACTTTGTTCGTAGTACGAAAAAAGTCGGTTTGAAATTTAACAGCTGAATTTTTTACATATACAGAAAGCTTCAACATGCTATATTCTTAGAAATGGTCTTGAATCACACTTTCTTCAATTTTACGATGGTGGTAGACCGATTTCAAATTTTAAGCTTGCAAAAGGGACGGACAATCTTTAAGTATACTGCTGATTCCTGAGTTTCATAAATTCTGCAAAAGGGACACCCTGTCTGTCTTCAATTTATTTTGTCAACATGGTTGTGCAGGTGCTCTTTACTAGAGTATGTACTCTACATGTACCAGTGGGATGCTTATCAGAGCAATTCATAAGTGGGTACGGCCCTGCGCCTTAAAGGGAATATACTGTCCAGGGAAAACAAAAATCCTTCAAAATGTGATCATGAGCAATCTTCTTGCCAATGGTCTTAAATTCATGTGTTGTCCATTTTAGACATTGGCTGAAAGTTATTTGCCCTCAAATGATCCACATTTTCAGGTATTAGTGATTAAATTACAAATCCTCAAAATGTTCGGGCCGAACAGTTTGAGCAATTGGAATTTAACCACTAATTACTCTAGATGTGGATCATTTGAGGGCAGATAACTTTCAGCCAGTGTCTAAAATGGATAATACATGAATTTAAGACCATTGCCAAGAAGATTGATCATGATCACCTTTTGAAAGATTTTTGTTTTCCCAGAACAGTATATTCCCTTTAAAAAAATGTATGAAAACCTGCTGGTACAGTATACATTACACAAAAGTAACTAAGTGACCAACATGTACAGTGTGTATAGTGCCCATGGTCATATCAAAAACAAATTACAGTAATGTCCTAGATTAAATTAGTGACCCCAGTCACCCCACCCCATAAAAGTAATAGAGATGCTGGTACTATGCAGTTGAACAGGTATCCAGTTTAGTGTAGATAACAGGTGTAGCCAACTGTCATATGATCTATGAGTTTGCGTCATGGTGGTTTATTTCTAGACAACTTCTATTTGTGACAAGCGACTGGACTTTGAAGGGAAAGTCCACCCTGAGTTGATAAAAGCAGAAGAATGAAAGCAATCTAAAAAGATAATTAAGTTATAATTTTTGCAGTTTTTAAATTTTGTGATGTCACTCGCAAGTTGCTCTCCCATATCTTATGTGCTGTATAATTCCATAAATTTCCATTATGTGTGTAAAAACATGTGTCAAGTGATATATCAAATGAAAAATTTAATATCCTTTTGAGGAAAATGTCATTTTCACAAAAAATAGTGCACAACTTTCAGAGCAGAGCGTAAGCGATGTCACTGAATTAAGAATATGAAAATTCAAAGGGCTGTTATTCTTTTGAGGAATTTTTGTCAAATCTTCACTAATTTGTTTCTTTCATATTTTTGCTTTTGTTAAAACCAACCTCAGGTTGGACTATCCCTTTAATATGCTGATAGAAATGATTCCTGCATACCGGTCTACATTCGAAACTTGCTGTCATGAACCGGTGTAAGAATATTTGCAGGAACGAGGGTGTCTCTGCCCCCCCATCCCTGCCTGCAAATAAGTGGATGGGGAGATAAAATATCAATTGCAAACTGAGAGGCCAATGTATTTGAAAGCAGCCATAAATACATGTAACCACAGCAAAGCAAATGTTACATTGGCATTAATGTGTAATGCCTTGGTCCTTTCCCTGGTTCAAAAAAGTACATTGATTGAGATATCTTGTGCTGGGTGATGATCAATTCTCCATTTTGAGAGCAAACTTATTATTTAGGGATCATTGATCAAATGCGTGCGTGATCCATCTTACGACATGTACAATGCATGAATGAATGATATGAAATGTAATTCACTCATTTGACTCGCTCATGGTTCTCTTGTTCTTATACCCCCTTCATTCCTTCTTTTTCCAGCGGCAGAATCATTGATTCCTTCCTCTCCTACTACTACATCCTTCTTTTTGTTGTCTGCATTCATTTTGTTTTGACCCTGCATCATAGATTTTCCTCCTATGTTTAGCGTTTTGCTCTTGTAAGTCACTTTTTTGTCAACACAGTGCTTCCTTTATAAATGTGCCTTACCATCCTACAGAATCAAACATTTATCCAAATCCCCCCTTTGGGTCATTTATAGTGAGGTACTTGACTATGTTAACAGGATTCATGATTTTTAATTTTGAATAGCGATTATCATTCTTATCCTGCTAGTTGGAATAACTACAGATTTTATTTATCAGTCCGGTTACAAGACAGCCTAAAAGTAAGAACTGTAAATACACAAGGGTTTTTTTTTGTTACATTTTTTATTTTGGAGACTGAGTATTTTTGCCTGTGGCAGTTCAATTTTCCAGGAATTTTTAATGAATTGTGTTCATACTATAGGATGATCGAAAATAGATTTTGTTCTGCATGAATGTTTTTTTTTGCATATCCAAATTATGGTGTGTACTTCTTTAAAAAGTTTCCAAATCACTCATTCCCCTCTTTTTTTGTTTACTTTTTTTTATCAAGCCTTCCCTTGATAGCGTCACCTTTGTGTGCCCAAATAAACTTAGCAACAAATGTTTTTTGAATAGGTCTAAGGAATTTGAAAAAAAGAAATGAATTTTTTTTGTCCCATTAGTTGTTACAGGTGGACGACATTTGTAGCTTTTTTATATTTATGTGGGTTTTTTCAAGGCAAATGTATTCAAAAAGCATTCTTTGCACCAGCAATTGATAAGAGAACTGCATTATATGTTGTCCTTATGCAAACCCGAAAGACATGTACATGTCCAAAATAAAGCAAATGCAAATTTGTTTAAACCAGCATGCTTATATGTATGTATGCTTGTGATGACCTCTGCAAACTTGTTTCAAACTCAAAAGCCCCCAAGCCCTTATCTGTCTGTCTGTGCTACAAACTTCCGGGTACCCTTTAATAATACAAACCTGTACATGTACATGGCTACCACGGGCAGTTGCCATTCCTCTTCAAGTAATATCGATCGAAGTCAGGATAAATCAGGTCAAGGTATGTTTCAGGTGCTTTCGTCTTGACATCAACTGTTTCAGTGTCTTTATTGTTTTTAATGTCGATTTTAAGTTTTAACCTCTTTTTTCAATGTTGAATTCATGTTTTAACCTTTTTACTTTGCCTTTAGGGCCATGTTGCGTAATGTACATTGTGCTGTAATGTAGATAAATAGTTAAGTTCACATTAACAGCAAATAATTTTGCAGAGTTAATGAGTTCCATTTTGATGTGGAAAGGTTCTTGTTGGTACATTTCTGCCAACTAGTGCTTTCAAGAACCTTTTCTTCAACTAGTGGTACTGAAATTGATGCTCAACCTATTTTTAAATGTTGAAATCGTTCAAAAGCTTTGTTCTGCTTTGTTCTACTTTGTGTTATTTGTTTGATGAGTGTCATTGCAGTGGTACATAGTAAATGATATTGTATTAGTCCAACCCCATTCAATTATTTTCACTGTCGTCCAATCGCAACACTTGCAAAAGTTTTATAGCTACATGTAGACACAATGCTTGTTAAAAAGAGTCTAAGTCTTAAACTTCATGCAGATATTGATGTGTCTGATGCATACATGTGTAGCTCATAATCTTTTTCTCAATATTTTTGCATGCTCTTGTAACTGTATTTATGTTTCTTCAGAGTTGTTGCATTCATGCGTTTGTTCTGAATGAACACGCAAAATAAGTTAGTGAGCTAGTCACAACTTAGTATGGATGTAGCCAGTCTTGTCCAAATCCCTGTGTTCTGGGTGTTCTTGTGTATAAACTTGCTTGAATCATATGTACAATATAATTGATTGTTCAAGTTTGAAAAAGGATCATCAACAAATCTTCAGTCCTCATAATGTTCCCTTCTTGAAAAAAAATATTTTTAAAATACCCACAAAATCACCTCAAAAAATATTTCTAGGGTGATTTATTTGCAATTTATTAATCTCACCTTTTATCTATATTGTTTACCGTATATGTGCGCATGTAATCTTTTTTTTTTCGAAATATATTCTTTTTGTACATTTTTGGATCGTCGAATACTGTATGTTAAAAATATATTTTTAGAGTATTTTTGTCATATCAAATAAAACTGAATTTATGCCACGAAGTATACTATAAAAATATATTTTTAGAGTGTTCAAAATCAAAAGAATATAATAAGATTGAAAAATACTCCTTTTAGTTGAAACTTTGACAAAAATACCCCCAAATACACTATTTTTAGAGTATTTTTTATAAAATTGTTCAAATTCACAAGTCAATGTTAATAATGAAGATGACAAAATACAGAAGAAATATCCCTTGTATTTGGTATTCCAAAAAAATACCCCCCAAATATGCTATTTTCAGAGTATTTTTTCAAAGAATATCCAAAAAATATGCTATTTTTGGAGTATATTTCAGAAAAATATTCTAAAAATATGTAGTTTAAAAAGAAATATCCAGAAAATATGGAAAAAATACATTTTTCCGTTGGCAAAAACGACTAGGGTTACCACTGAAATCAGGATTTTCCATTGTGCTACTTGTTGTACAGTACATGAAGCTACCTATCATAGATGTAGATTTATTTAAATGATTGTCTCTGATTTGATTACTTCCCTGTTTTTGTCTCTGCTGAGCATTGTAATGAATATTTTTGTTTAGTGCTGGTATTATCCATCAGTACAGTATTTTGTAGTGCTTATTTTTGTCTCGCTTCATGCACAGGTCATGTTCATGTGATCACTTTATTCATTCTGTAATAAATGTCTCGTACTATGACATAATGCCAAATATCTTGTCTACAAGCAGATAGTTGGCAATGTACAGTGATGCAGGTACTTTTACATCAATAAAAGCCATCATAGTTTGATATGCATGATTGTGAGTCGACAATGTACACCATCCCTAGTAAAATTATGTAAATCTACTTGCGAGCAGGTATATTGACCTGTAGATGGACTAGATTTTAATTTGATATGTAAGTGACCTTGTGTTGTTTATAAAGTGTTATGTTGTATTAAGCAAATCAAGCCATTTTTAGTACTTTCTGTATAAAATCTATTTTGTTTTTGTGAAGTTACTGTAAGCACTATCTATTTCAATTTTGATGTTTGGTTTCATTGCGATTAGAAACGTAGAACATTTTGTCGGAACAAAGTACCTACAGTAGTTTTTCCAGAGTAAAAAAGTACTGTATTTTTGTTTGAAATCTTGTAATTGCACTCCAACTTCATTTTGCCACTGAGTTAGTAATGGAAGGATCTACTGTAAACTACTCAACCCAAACGTTTGCACTCACATTTCTATCTTTAAAAGAAGAAACATTTCAAAACAACATTACGACCCCCAGGTCAGGCCTGTCTCCAAACTAGAGTAGTATATTTTAGTACCCAGACATATAAACCCAGATACAATGTGCCAAGTTACCTGTAGTAATATGGAAGGGGAAAGTGTGTGGATTAGGATGGGGCCGGCTGGGGTTTGTTCTCATACATTTGTGAAACACTGTGTAAAATGGACACGTTTTTATTTTCAAGTCTGTTTTTACTTTTTTTTTTGTACGACCCATGTGATTTACATTACGGTATGTTCCGTTGTGATCATTTTCTTCTTCCCTTCCTCCATCAGTGTTTTCATGGTGTGTTTCCAGAAAATGTGCATCTTCCTGTGTAAAATGTTGTCATAAGTTCAAATTTGTTCTCATTTGCATTGCATCTACACAGTATTCTTTTTTAGTTCCTTGCTCAAATCCATTTATTTAAGTCAGGGAATGATTGGGACTTATTGAATCATTATCATGGGGTTTTATATCATTTTTCTTTATATTGAAGGCTTTTCTCAATATCATCTTTACATGTTTGTGCTGTTTATGGTTCTTATTTTGCTTTTCTCATCTATTTTTCTTGATTTGATTTTTATCATTGCTTTCTCACGCCATTCTCAGGAGCAAAACCAGGTAACATGGGTGTCATTGAACTTATCATCGTTTTGTGGTGGCGGGTGTGTTCAATATTTTGTGAATGTGTGTAATGTATGTATTGCTGTGTTCAGTATGGCAGAAAATGATGCCACAGCCAGTCCCAATTTCAATACCAACGCTGATACCATACTACAATGTAACATGGTATCATTGAACTTAACATGTTTTTTTTATGGCAGATGGTGTGCTCAGTATTTTATAAATGTGTGTACTTTATATTGCTGTGTTCAGTATGCTAATACCAAAGAGGCCTGGTACCTTTTGGTTAATACCAATGCCAGTCCCAATTCCAATACCAACACTGATACTATACTTCCAGGTATCATTGAACTAAAGGATTTTTTGTGTGGTAGAGATGGAGTGCTCAGCATTTTGGGAATGAAGTATATGTACAGTGAATTGTTGTGCTAAAGTACATTTTGTGCAAATTCGATGCCAGTTTCAATACTAATACAGTACCAACAATGTTACAAGGACTGCCATTGAACTTATCTCCATTTTGTGGTGGTTGTTGCGAATGTTGTCCATGCACGCTAATATCACCGCCAATGCCAAGGCATTGACATCTTCCGAAAGAGGCTAAGTTATTGTAGAAGTGAGCACTTATTGTTTAATTGGATAGAAGTTCTTGCAATTTGCTTTCACACTAAAAATATCCCAGCGAACTCAGAAAAATACCGTCTAGTTTTGTGAAAGTACCTACTTATTTCTGAGTATGTTTTATTGGGGATATCACGAGAACTTTACTTTTACAGGGGCAAAAAACAGGTATTTTCAGATCATGGTAGAGTAAGGGGAAAAAATGGGGGCTCGGGGTGATTCCCCCCCCCCCCCCCCAAAAAAAAAAAAAAAAAAAAAAAAACTCCATCCTGTAAATGAACAAAAAACAAGTCAGACAAAAATGTTGGAACCAGATGGGATTTGATCCTGCAATCTACTGCTTTTAATACTGAGCAGCGACTTAACCATGCAAGCTATTTCTAGTTCACAGGTCAAGACACGACAACATGGAAACAAATACCAAAAGAGTCTCATTTTATCCGACTTATTAATATTCATGAGTAGTCCGCCATAGGGACAATTTGGCTAGATTTTAGTGAAAGGGCTTTTTGGGGTAATTTCAATTTACAAAGAAATTTTAGGCATACACCCAGTAGTAAGGATAGCGTGCTCCATCTTGTAAGCAGTAAGCAGTAGATTGCAGGTTTAAATCCCGTTTGGTTCTAAGATTTTTGTCTGACTTGTTTTTCGTTCATTTACAGGATGGAGCACGCTATCCTTACTACCTGGTGTATATGCCTAAAATTTCTTTGTAAATCTAAAAAATGTGTTTTTTTATTCATTTAAAACATGTAAAGGATGGTTGTCTTAAAATTGCTGAGAGTACCATACTCTCAATAGGGTATCTTCTTGTGCATAGATTTAGATACTATTTCGAAGGTACAAAACCAGGATGTGTTTTGTGATTATCAAATAGGATATGTTATCATGGCACATAATCTACATTTCACACAAAGAATGTGAATTGTAAATTGTATAGTTTCTATTATTCAGTTATTAACATCAGTACAGTCATGTAATGACATGTATAAAAAAAAGCATGCATTATCAAACATCCTGCAAAACTTTCAAGCCGGAACTTTGATAGTCAGTACATGTATGTGGGTACCCTCATTACAAAAGACTAATAAAATGTGATAGTCCTTAAAACAGAATTTAATTGACGTCTTGGATGAAAGTTCGGAGGTTATTCATGTCATTAAGTACCATTAAGTGTGTCACTTGTTAACCATTGGCACTGCACGCAATCATATCATTTTCACCACATTGACCACTAATAAAGTATCACATGAGCTGTGGTTTGAAGGAGTTTCAACCAATAACGGACAATTGTGCATTTTAAAACAAATCAGCAACATCAGAATTTACGTGGGCAGCTGGGCTTACCTATTGATGATTTCAGACAGAAGTCTTGAATTTGTAAAAATGAATAGAATTACATGTTGTTGCTAATCATGAACCATCATGTGTGCTATAATTTGAAGAAGCAGATTGACCCAATTATTGGGTGGTTAGTTATATGTAATCATAAAAAAGTTGTTTGATTTTAAAGTTTTAATTTTGAGACGTCACGTGCGAGGTGCTCTCCCACATGTTGTGTACTACTTTTTCCATAAATTTCCTTTTTTATGCTCTTTGATGAAGGAATACATTCTTTTCATAGAGATATGTGTGTAAAAATATGTGTCTACTGATATATCAAACGCACAGGTGAAATGGTAAATATCCTTTTGGGAAAATGGACATTTTCCAGAAATATTGTACACAACATATAGGAGAGCACCTCGCAAGTGACGTCACAAAATAAAAAAAACTAAAATCAAATAACTTTCCTTTTCGTGAACCGATTTTTGTCAAACCTTCACTGATATGTTTCTTTAATGTGTGTCCTTATATTGAAACCAAAATAATTTCAAGGTGAACTATCCCTTTAAGAGCAGAGACTCCATTGTGCCGTGTAGGTTTATGAATATGCACTTGTTCTGTGCAGTGTCAACTAGATTTGCTGGTAATGTTTTATACTGAAACCTGTATAGAATTTCAACGATATGATACGCTTCTGATCCCTGGTGTATGAGACTAATTTCATATCTATCGGTCATGTGATTATTTAGCTACAGTGTAGGAAGTTTCCATTGTATTGTTTAAAGTCATTAAATGCAGCTCAGCCAATTCAAAACAAGACTGAAAGATAGGAATGTATGTACGTATAGCTTTTCACAATCACAATTTAATTATGTGATTTACATTGTCTGCACACTCTTTTATTGATGAAGTAATATTACAATTGATTATTTCAAGGAAACATAAAATATACATTGACTCATGAGTAAAGAGAAGAGTAAAAACACAGTGCAAGACTTGAACTATACAGCATTGTGTTTTGGCTATTTGTTGGCTTTACTGGAATATATTTACACATTGTGACAATGATACAACCATTGTGGGTGGGTGTGCACTCCAGCATCATTCAGACAAGTTGAGACCAACAATTTTTATAAAAAAAAATCTATGTCAACTTTAATGAATTTTTAAAAAGAAAACTGGTTTATTATGATTTGATTCTTCATGGAATGGTAAAGAAAGAGTTAACCTTTATATTTCTATGCCTGGAGAACCCCATTGGCTTAGTACACATCTTCATATCAATGACAAAGAATGAGTTAAGCATTAATATACATGTAACTAACAAATATATGGTAAACAGCAATCATCATTGTTATTTTAAACTGAGAATGAATAGAAGCACTCAGCATAAATTATTTTCCTTATTAATTTATTCAAGCTGCATTGATTTGTCTTCCCAGTACAGTATATTCCCGTTAAATCCCAATAACGTTCACATTCTTTGCATTCAGGCTGCATTGATTCATTGAATGAAATGTTGGTTAATGTGATTTATGTGCACCACCAGTGACAAAATTCACAACTGGCACACAAAGAGTTATGCAATCTGCATGAACAGTTTTCATAATCAAAGGCCACTCCTTGGTCTTCATCAAACATACAGCTTCATGGTAACAGAATTTGCACAACTTTGTTTTTCCTCAAGTGGTCTTGCGTGTTGAACACATTCATAGATATGATATGATATGATATGGTTTCATTAACAACAACAATAACAACAACAATGTGAGTATTTATACAACAATATGAATACTTAACAAATATAAAACAAAAATGATCGTAGAGCTTATTTGGCTAAACTAGCATATAGTCATTATTCATGATATACTGCAATATAAAGATTGATTCAATGATGACAGCTATATAAAAATTTAAAACAAAAATACAGAATCATTTTAAAAGGTGCAGCCGCATATTTTGTAGTCTAGGGCATAGCAGTCGACCTAGACATTCCTGTAAGTTCTCCAGGCCTTCACTGCATCAGTGTTGAGACTTCCAGTGACATTTATACAGCAAACAAGTCTGTCTAAGTCACAGCTAGATTGAGATGGGTGTGTACTTGACATTCAAGAAGTCCTTGAAACTTCCTTCACATTTTATTGAAGCAACTGACGAGAAACCTATTGAGGATTGGACAACAATTGTCCAAGTATATCTTGTTTGCTTTGTACTGCTTTTTATTTAGTTACTGGTATGCCAAATCTCCCGTTGTTGAGTACATACTCGTAGTTATCAGTTATTTCCTAGCAACTGGGAAATTTTGAAACACAAGTTACAAGAACAACTGATAATTTTTTTTTTAATGCCAAGGCTTGTGATGTTATTGTTTTTGTTGTAACAATAGAACATATTTAGAACAGATCATGCTACATGTATTGTTTCTGTTGTACTTAAATGCAGTATCTTTTTTTATGACCATATACTATTACTGAAGTTCATTGTTAAATGCAAAGCAATCTACATAGAATTATGTTAATAATCCTTTTCATGCTTTTCTGTTGGAGCAGGGCCAACTTTGTCATTTATCCTGCTGTAACTTCTTTTTCTTCTCTGATATCTTCTGTTTGCATTTCTTATTCTCACATTCTCTCTCTGTGTGTCTCTGTCTCTCTCTCCCTCTCTCTGTGTCCCCCTCTCTTTCTCTGTCACTCCCTCTCTCTTCCTCTCTCTGTGTCCCCCTCTCTTTCTCTGTCACTCTCTCCCTCTCTCCCTCTCCCTCTCCCCCTCTCTTTCTCTGTCTGTCTTTCCCTGTCTCCCTCTCCCCCTCTCCCTCCCCCTTCTCTCTCTCTTTCTGTCTCTTTCTCTCCCTCTCTCCCTATCTCCACCTCCCCCCCCCCTCTCTCTCTCTCTCTCTCTCTCTCTCTCTCTATGATTGTCCCCTCTCCTTACCTGTCTTTCTCCCTTCTTCACCCCTGTCTCTCCCAACCCCGTCCTCACATTCCATTCCTACTGTAGCTGTCCTCTCTCTTTCATTCATTTTCATAATCAAGCCTCAATCCCATAAACTTGATGTAATGTATGCCAGCCATTGAACATAAATTCCCTTTTTTTTAAAATCATTTTTGGTACAATAGGTTCTAATACAAATTTCTAAAAACATTTTTCTGCCTTGAATGCTGTGGTTGTGACAACAAAACACTCTACGAAATACCAGAAGCTCTCGAGAAGCCATCTCACATTGCCAAATTCTAAAGTCATCCTATGTGACATGGTTTGGTTGTATACTTGCAGATAATTCCTTCCCCATTGGGTAATCAAGCATGTGTGACTCCTGTATGTGACTCATGTATGAGTGACTCCTTTGTCCTATTCTTTATATTGATAATAATAATAATGATAATCACCTTTTATATAAAGCTTTCCTAATGAAGTTCTACCCAAAGCGCTCGATTATTACCTTGGCTTTAGCCACGCAGCCAAGTATGAAGTTTGAGAAGTAAGTTGATCTTATTAGATCAGGAATACTATATTCCTGCCAGGTACCCATTTACTGCACCTAGGTTGAGAGGGACAAACATGAGGAAAAGTCCTTGTCCAAGGGTGTATACACTGGGCTGGGCTTGAATCCAGGATATCTCTGCTAGAGTTTAAGAGCTCTCACTACTTTACCCCAGTGCCCTCTACTTCAGTGAGTGTAGTCCAGATACTGGCCGTATTTTATTGTCCGCCTCTTCTCCCACACACATTACGCCACTGATTCACATAGTACGCACACTGCGCCAGACCACTGATTGCGCGACTCCACGAATCTGTCCGCCCGTGTATTTCAGGGTGAAATTTTTTTGGATGTGATGCGCCACCAACGTTCGTTGTTGGCGGATTGCTAAATACAGTCCAGGGGGTGGACTACAGTGAGTGCAGAGATCCTGTGAATGTAAAATGAACCACAATACTTGTGGATATTTTCTTTTCAATCCCTCCCACATATTTTCCTCTGAAACGAAACTGATTAATGAGACTTGCAATCATGACAGAACCAGTCTGCCGTCAAAAAAAAGTCCATGGAGTGTTTCACTAAGATGTTAGTAAGCTAGGAACCACTTCACGCACGACTGGTGACCCTTTCTTGTGCTGAAGTAGATGCCCCTATTTGTTCCTGTTTTAACATAGTGAGTATGGAGTTAATCTCCAGTAATCCTAATTAAATTTGACAAATTATAAATTTTGTATTCAGAGCTTAATTGTTAATAATTGTTAAGTGTTAACGATTTGTCAAGATCAGATTTCAACTTATAACCTAATGGAAATCAAAATCATTGAGAATCTGACTCAACACAAGAACAGGTCACAGGTCATGCATAAAGTTGTTCTTAGCTTATGAATAGCTTGGTGAAACATCCCCTGGATCTTTGTTTATTTCAAAAATGTTAATATTTTTGAGATAATTTTTTCCCCTCTGATCCTGAAATCAAATGGGATTGGGAAAGGAATGAGACCTTTGGTCACGGCAGGACTTAAAGGGCATTTACTGTACTGGGAAGGCAAAAAAACCTTCAAAATGTAATTGTTAGCAATCTTCTTGCCAATGGTCTTAAATTCATGTATTGTCTATTTTAGAAGCTTGCTGAAAGTTATTTGCCCTCAAATTTGGAGTAATGAGTGATCAAATCACAAATCCTTGAAATGTTCGGCCCGAACATTTTGAGGATTTAATCATTAATCATTAATTACTCCATATGTGGATCATTTGAGGGCAAATAACTTTCAGCAAGCTTCTAAAATAGACAATACATGAATTTAAGACCATTGGCAAGAAGATTGGTAACAATTACCTTTTGCAGGCTTTTTTGCCTTCCCAGTACAGTATATGCCCTTTAAGCTTACAGGCTCCATTACTCATTGCCACAACTAGCTATTAATTTTATATTCATAGGTATTATGTCTCCCCCATTCTCTTTCTCTCTTCTCTCTTGCTTCACACCCTAATCATATCGATTTCATCCTTTTTTATGTAATTAAAGAAGCCCCTCACCCATTTATGTCGACCACTCGCTCTATCAAGAAGAAACAATATTTGTATTGTAATTCTTATATATGCAGGCTTCTTTTGAAATGCCATGATTTAAAAAAAAAATAACTTAACTCAGAATGTATTCATTGTATTTTTGCTGGATTTTAACACAAGTTGAAGTGATGTTGCACATATTTTGCTGTGAAATTAGTCATTTGCAAGTGTCTGTGTGCCTGTGAAAGATGGAATGTTGTTTCATTTTTCATGGGGGGGGGGGGGGGGGAATGTGCAGATTTTCTATGAGATCTCCCTTTTTTTTCCCTCTCTAGTATTTTGCACTGAAATGTCACAAAACCTTCACACATATGCCTTGGTGTCAATAAGTTTCCAGTCTGCACAACGTGAAATGTAATGGTGACCTTGTAAGTGTCATACTGAATACATGTACATACCAAATGTATCATGTACATGTACACTGTGTATTGTTTGTCGAACCGTAGTTGAGATGTGTATGTGCATGCAGTATGAAGTATACATTGTACCGCATACATTCCAGTGTGCTAGAATAGTGCAATATCTATTGATGTGTAAACAAACTTGTACATTGTACATTGTATATGTGGTGCAGTAGTATTTAGAAATCAACACTGCATGATACGCACAAAGGTACATGTATGTATATTTAGCCTTTGCTATTTCTGTCTTATTTCCAGTCTATATATGTACTACTTAAACGTTTTTCCTTTTAAATTTCAGTGGTAGACAGTGTGACTTAGCAGCAATCAATGTAGCAACTGTATGCATGATGCAATTTATGTAGTGGTCGTTGTTTCTTACATTTTCTGGGCCCTGTTGCATAACACTTACCATTGCTGCCAGTGGCAATTTCTATGGCAACCTTTAATTTCTTTGGCTGTCATGCGATGTTACCATGGTAGTAACAATAGATGGCAAAGATACCATTAATGGGAAGTTTTATGCGATGGGGCCTTGGTGAATTATGCTACTTTTGTACATAGTGTCTGCAGGCAGACAATTCCTGTATGCACACTAGTGTGGGATGAATCCGAGAGAAATTACTGGAATGTTGTTATTGATATCCATATGCTTTAATCTGTGTATGTTTAATCCTTATTCCACTTGTATGTTTTCCTAATGTGTATTTTTGTTGTTGTTTATGAAGTGGCATTAACAAAAGTAGGATAATTAATGTGCTAATTGATTCAAGGGAGTCTGATAACATATAAAAAACTTCATGCATTGTGCATAAATTTCTCTGGAAAGTTATTTTGAAACTTCCCCCTGTTCCCAAGCTTTCTTCCTCATGTGAGAGCAACTGTAATTGTTTGTCACTAATTATAATTGCTCTATTTGCTTCTGTCTTTTGC
Source organism: Arbacia lixula (assembly GCA_963669155.1). NCBI lineage: Eukaryota > Metazoa > Echinodermata > Echinoidea > Arbacioida > Arbaciidae > Arbacia > Arbacia lixula. Next base: position 771,552 of record OZ022585.1, read on the forward strand.
AGGAGGCTGAAGACGGAGCTTCACGACCTCCGCAGAAAGTCTGCCATCAAGGTCGACGACGGCGCGGTGGTGGACAGCGGCAAGGTGTGCGCCCGCTGCCAAGAGCCCTTCGGCTCGCTGTTTGGCTCGGGCGAGGTCTGCACCCGCTGCCAGCACAAGGTGTGCTCCAAGTGCAAGGTGACACTGCCCAACAGCAAGAAGTGGTTGTGCACCGTCTGCAACAAGATGCTGTGAGTGGAAAATGGGTCTATGTGGACAGTCCCCCAAACCCTACAAATGCAATGTATGCGAATGAGAGCATACAAGACAATATAGGTTTGGGTGTGTACATGTATTTCAGATGATCATGCCTCATTGATTATTAATTTCCGGGAGAGAGATAGAAATGCAAGAAAATGGTCTACCAGATAGTATGTTATCAACATATAATGATGCAGTGCATGAAGTTTGTGTTGGAAGTATTATACTAGGTGTTAAAAAAAATTGTTGATACTTTTGGAAAAATAATTGAAAATAACTTGCAACTCGAATCAAGCTGAAATTGACACATCCTGAAGTCAAGGGATGTTGATTTGTTTACAAGCAGTGTTTGTGACATTTCATCAAGTACTGTTCTTGTACCGGGTAATAATCTTGTGAATTGTTAATGAGATTTTCACTTCTGGCCAAATTTGGATCTACAAGTTTGTGTGTATGAGATGATTAATTCAGAACACTGACCACGATGATTTCATGATTTTGCTTTTGGTCCTGCAGTCAGATCCGCCTGGAGTCTGGGGAGTGGGGAGGCTTTTGGATTTTGGATCTACAAGTTTGTGTGTATCAGATGATTAATTCAGGACACTGACCACGATGAGTTCATGATTTTGCTTTTGGTCCTACAGTCAGATCCGCCTGGAGTCAGGGGAGGCTTTTGGGCCTCACCCTGAGGGCAAGCAAGAGGTGTATGGGACTGACCTGATCAAGTTGTCCCTGGGGAAGACCGCCATCCCGCAAGAGCCAACTGTCCTCGTTAACGGCGGCCACCACAGCCCCGCGGCCGACTCCGGCTTCCACGGCCGCGGCCGCAACGAGAGCGTCGAGCCCAGCCTGGCGTACGATGACGAATACACCAGCGATAACAGCTACGAGCAGAGCATGGCGTCGGTGGTGGAGAGCATCGGCCCCAGCGTCTCGCAGCGAGGTAGCATCTCCACCCGCAGCAGCCACCAGGACGACGGCACCATAGTCAGGTACGAGTCGCCGCGGCTACGGCCCGGCCACGCCCCCACTTCCACCACCCCGCCCATGTCGGAGGCGGACTACCGGATCCATAACCGATACCGGAAGAAGGCCCGTCATCAGGGCGGGGCTGCCGTGAGCCACTCCCTTCCAAACTCGCCCATGCTCTCCCATCGTCACCACCACCACCGGCGGAACCACTCGTCGTCGGGCGGGGCGCACGGCGTAGGCCACAGGTCACGGTGGGGTCAAAGGTATAAGGGTCATGTTATGGAGATTCAATGCTGCTGCTATCTGCTGCTATCTGCATGCTAGCTAGCCCTTTCCTGAATCCACATTCCTAAATTCAAGACTCATGCATCTCTTTCATCCACTTCTTCTCATGTCATTTTTTCATACTTACACTCTAATGTACATGAACATTTACCAATAGTATTTCCCCCGCTCCTGCCCATCTCACGTAGTTTATCCTTGCTAGTGATGTCCTGCTTTAGTAAGGCAAATGATGATAAAGTCCAATAGAATTGGCATTAGGACCAATGACAGTGATAAACTGTATTCATGTAAATATTCCTAAAGAGCTTCTATAGGCTTACCAGTTAGAATCTAAAAACTTATTTAGTACTAGCAAGTTACTGTTCTTCTTTGATCTTTCTGTACTGCCAAAAAGAAATCACAACAAACAGTGGCTAAAATAGAGTCAAGTAATATTTATTTTTTTATTGATTTCTGTCAAATTTTGCAGGAATATAGCCTCTAGGGAAAAGAAAAATTAATAGATTATGATTTTTTTTGTGTTACTCCCTCTCTGCAAAAGCAGGCAAATTTCTTTTGATAAGCTGTATTGCATGAAATGAATAGTAAAAAATAATTGAACAAATTACTTGATTCCTTGACATTTTTGTTGCCTTTTCAAAAAATTATTATACAAATGAAAATTGCATGGCTTGCATGAACCATAGTAGCACTGACATAACCTCTAGGAAGAAAGTACTCAAAGTTTGTGAATCATAGAAAAGCTTTGAATACTAATGTATCGCTCACTGCATAGAAAGTCATCATTTTGTTGAACAACCACTTAAAACTATCCTCCTTCCCACCTCCATGCCCTCATTGCCCCAGACTCTTAAAGATAGGGGATATGTAGCCCTTTTGCAGGGCAAAACAAATCAATTTTTGTGAAAAACACACTGAAAATGAAAAGAGACTGGATATGAACTTCCCTCTCAATGATAATAATAATAATAATACGTAAAACTTATATAGCGCTTTATAACCATGACGGTTCTCTACGCGCTTCACATTAATATCTACAGAATATACAAAAGGCATATATCTGACATTCTTACATTAAAGGTAGTACATTAATAGAAACACGAAACTAATTAGTGAACAAGTAGGTCTTAAGTACAGCTTTAAAAGAGGATAATGATGGTGCTTTCCGGATGTGCAGTGGGAGGTTGTTCCAGAGGCATGGAGCAATAAATGAAAAAGATCTGTGTCCATATGTCTGGAGGTGCTGGTTCTGGGAACGAAGGGTACGACGTGGAGTGTATGGAACTAGAAGATGTGCGATGATAGAACTATAAATTGACTTAAAGAGAAATTAAAGCAATTGCTAGATTTCGAGGAGGTTTTGGGGGGGTCGTCTGAAACCTCCCAGTTCTTGTAGCCTTAGTGACTGGAGACTGCTGTCCGCTATGGTCTGCACCACAGTCGATATGTTTAACCCATTCTCTGCCAGCTGCATGCTGCTCTATGGGATTTGTGTGCATTATTGGCGACAACATGCACGCCTGGCACACAAAGAGTTAAATATAAACAAGCATCATTTTTCACTCTTTTTGAAAAGTTTTGTGAAGCTGTGACTGTGAGACTTCAGACATGTCATCGTTAGGGTATACTGCTGATTCCTACCAAGTTTCATGACTTTTGCAAATGGGACAATATATCAAAGAAAGTTTTGAAGCAATAGAAATGTCTCAAATCAGTCAAATAGATAGACTCCTCCATGCATCTAATACTTGTCAATACAAACCACCTGTGAGAAATACCACAGCACCTCCTGAGAATAACCAAAGAGGAGACATATGACATCCTAGAAAACCCAGGAGGTATTAGAATTATTTCATATTTTGGGGGAGAAATATGTCACAGAATTGTGTAACCTCTTCAGAATTCCTATCAACTCTATATCAACACCACTATTTTCAACCAGAAACATATCAACTCAAAACAAATTTTGTAATATTAAATATTATTTTCTCTATGATATTGTTCTTGTCACCATTATATTATATTTTTTGTAAAAAAAAAAGTCTGAGAATTTACATAGCGTCACTTGTTTTTGAGCTAAAATATATATTTTTTTTAAGGTATTGTACCTCTCCCGTCATAATATTTTATAGTGTTTGAAACGATATGCGGTTTTAAACAAAGCATTATGAATTGATAAACATCACATGATGTTATGTCATTTTCTCTTTGGAATTTACCTCCATCTCTTACGCTATTGTTAAAGGGATATTTCACCCTGAAATTAAGTTGGTTTCAATAAAAGCAGACACATGAAAGAAGCATTTTAGTGATGGTTTGATGAAAATCTGTTGAAGTATAAGAAAGTTATAAACTTTTCAAATTAAGATGTTGTGACATCACATGCGAGATGCTCTCCCATATGTCATATACAATTTTTGTTGAAAATGTCCATTTTCTCAAAAAGATATGCATCCTTTTACCTGTGCATTTGATACATCGCTAGAAGCACACATACCTGTATGAAAAAAGGTTATTTCGTTGTCAAAAACAGAAAAAGAGCAAGTTATGGAATCATACAGCACACAACATATGGGAGAGCACCTTGCATGTGACATCACAAAATTAAAATTTAAAAAGATCATAACTTTATTATCCTTTGACAGATTTTCATCAATCATTCGCTATTATGTTTCTTTCATATTTCTGCTTGAACAATCCCTTTAAGTGTGTGGGATGATCTGCCCGTGTGAGCAAAAATGCATGGTGAATTATTAAAACACAATGACTTGTGTTACATTAAAATATTCTTTTGCGATCCTACCCTCCCTCTCCCTTCAATGAGATCCCATGTTTACCAGAATCAATCATGTAAGCTGTCTGCTTGTGAGCAAACATTCCTATCATCACTATTCACAGAATGCTCTCATGCGTAATCATGTTTGCCCGTGAATATTGTCACGGACTTGGAGTTACCACAATCTGGCCGATAGATACAGCGAGGTATCAGCTACATCGCTGATCCCACGATCGGGTGGTTGAAAGCAAGATAAATCCATTGTGGCACAGTATGCATTATTAAAGGGAATATACTGTACTGGGTAGACAAGAAAGGCCTTCAAAAGGTGAGCAATCTTCTTGCCAATGGTCTTAAATTCATGTGTTGTCCATTTTAGAAGCTTGTGGAAAGTTATTTGCCATCATATGTTCCACATTTGGAGTAATTAGTGATTAAATCACAAATCCTTGAAATGTTCAGCCCAAACAATTTGAGGATTTGTGATCTAATCATTAATTACTCCAAATGTGGATAATTTTAGGGCAAATAACTTTCAGCAAGTTTCTAAAATGGACAATACATGAATTTAAGACCATTGCCAAGCAGATTGCTCATGATCACCTTTTGGAGGCTTTTTGTCTACCCAGTACAGTATATTCCCTTTAACTCTCTATGCCCCATTGATGCATGTTGGCACAAGTTATTCACATAAATACCATAGAGCAAAGTTTGCCTGGAACACAAAGGGGCAAACCTTTTATGCACCATTCAGGTATTCTTGTGCAAGTGATTCACACACAATCCCATTGAGAAGCACATTATCTGGTAAAGAAAGAGTCAAAGGAACCCATTTTTTTATAGAACCAGGTATGATAATAAGACGTGTATTCCTCTCTTTCCACTGGTAAACTCTCATATCAGTTTTGAAATTTCACAAAACACAACTGTAAAATGATACTCAAGGCAGTTGTTGTGATATCAGATTTAATCCTATCACAAACAGTATTTCACTATTTCTGTGTGCTATTTTAAATTCTAACAAAAATATGGATTCCTTCATCTTTGATATTGAACTTTGATACATCAAAAATTATAAATATAGACAAATTGTTTTCTCCAGATTTTCTGTTAAGTTTTGTTTTCCTTTTTGAATCCTCCCTATTAGAACTATACATCATATCTTATTTGCTGCATTTTCACAGTCGTTCTTCAAATTTTGCTCCATCATAACATGTACTATGATTGATAACAACAACACCTCCTTTAATAAATTTCAAAAGTGTAAAGGCGATTTTCGAAATCTCATATTTCAAAATGCCAAGAGCATTAGAGGGAAGTATGAAAAATAAAAATAAAAATCATATTGCCACAAACCTCTTTCTCATCTTCCATCATTCTCATCATCTGTCATTCGTTGCATGTTCCATTCATGTTTCATTGTTTTCAGACATCTTGCCCCTGTATTGTCTCCTCTGCAGTGTTTCTCCATGCATGACCTCTGACCTTTGACCCTTTGACCTTTGATCTGTAACCCAAATGAATACATGCAAGGCACTTTTTTGCATGAGAGCCGATCCCACCCAAATCTCAACTTCCAAAAACCCTCGCTTGTGATTAGCAAAATTAGAAAAGTAAAAATGTAAAAAAGCAAAGTGTAGACATAACCCGATAAAAGAACCATTTGTTTCCGTACTTGTTGTCTATGATTATACATTTGCATCAATGTACCAGTGTTCTTTTTCCCGAAATAGGTTGTTAATAGGCTTACTGCTTCAGATCATTAAATGTAATGCTTCCTTGATTTCGCTTCCAAATAGTTCTAGCATTTACAGCCAAGTTTCTATATTTTTCTTGCACTTCGATGATCATGTAGAATGTGGTCAATGACTTTCAATTGACGATACAGAGAATAGATAGCTTTTTAGAGTTGATGATTTAGAACAATATATTTTGTTTGTATGATCAGCCTGCAGTGAGTCACAAGGGTTATATTACATTGGATGATCAATTACCATTAAAAATATTCTTGATGGGTAGTTGCTTTTGAAGAATTCCGCCCATGATTCGCAGATGTCGGCATACAGTTTTTGACGGATGGATATTTGGTTTCATGTATTTGGACAGCTGCCATGTATCCAATAGCAGTCTCCATGATGTATTGAGCTTCTAATGTGGATCTTCTCAAGAGAAATTGAATCATTAATTGAAAACAACAAGGTGTCTAAGGTTTTGTGTCCCCTTGTGTCATTACCACAGTAAATGGAAGAAAAGTACTGTTCCAGAAAGGTCCTCCAGATCTTCAAACTCAAAAGTGACTTTTGATAGGCTTACACTGATAGTTACGTGTCATGTGGAATTTTGGCTAGGTTGTCTAAAATCATAGTCTACTCTTTGCAGAGCCTTGCAATGCGAATATTATTTTGAACAACACCATCTAAGAAACTATTCGATTTTAACTGTTATCAGGGAAATTTCTTATAGGCTTTGGATGAGGGATGATTGTGCATAAACATGATAATTGCTTGGAAAACTCAAAGAAGAAGAAGAAGAAGAAGGGAAGGATAGAACAGACAAGTGGAAAGAACATGAGGACTAAAATAAAGTTGAGGAAAAGGCTAAACTGAGGCAAAATAATGGCAAAAAGAAGCCAAAACACAAAATAGAAAGAAAGAAAGAAGATAGAAAGAAGAAAAATCATTAAGCATGATCTGGAGGCAAGACGAAAGAACCTTACAAACACAGTGGAATTTTTGCTAGGTCATCTTAAAGTGTAGTTTAGTATTTGCAGACCTTTGCACTGCGAATATTATTTTGAACAACATCATCTTAGAAACTATTAGATTTTAACTTATCAGGTAAAAGAAGAAGAAGAAGAGGAAGAGGAAGGAGAAGAAGAAGAAGAAGAAGAAGAAGAAGAAGAAGAGGAAGAGGAAGAGGAAGGGGAAGGAGAAGAAGAAGAAGGAGGAGGAGGAGGAGGAGGAGGAGGAGGAGGAGGAGGAGCAGCAGAAGAAGAAGAAGAAGAAGAAGAAGAAGAAGAAGAAGAAGAAGAAGAAGAAGAAGAAGAAGAAGAAGAAGAAGAAGAAGAAGAAGAAGAAGAAGAAGAAGAAGAAGAAGAAGAAGAAGAAGAAGAAGAAGAAGAAGAAGAAGAAGAAGAAGAAGAAGAAGAAGAAGAAGAAGAAGAAGAAGAAGAAGAAGAAGAAGAAGAAGGAGGAGGAGGAGGAGAAGGAGGGAAGGATAAGGAGATTCAGACAAGTGGAAAGAACATGAGGACTAAAATAAAGTTGAGGAAAAGGCTAAACTGTAGCAAAATAATGGCAAAAGGAAGCCAAAATAACAAACACAAAAAAAAGAAAGAAAGAAAGAAGATAGAAAGAAGAAAAAATATTATGCATGATGTGGAGGCAAGACGAAAGAACCTTACAAACACTAGAAGTGAGCCCTCTACAGTTGAGATATCTTAATTTTGTGACCATTTTTCCCCCCACAAGATGTGTATACAATCATAGGGCTTCATTAAGCTAAGGCATTCTGTTTAGTAATCCGCGCATGCAAGTCTTTTGAGAGCTTCTCTTCTCAAATATTGATTTCAAAAGAATTACCTATTTCTTGAAGAGTACATTTTCTTGTCAGTGTTTCCTAAATAAACAACAAACTATTACATTTACAGGGCTGACTTAGATGCAACTTCCTAATAACGAAGACATTATATTACTGTATTTGTACTGAAGCATTACACATTTAATTGTGTTGTCAGTCTCCTTAACATCAAACCATTGGAAACATGTATATGTCTCTTTTTATATGTCTGATTCTCCTTAAACTTTTGCTAGTTTTACTCTCCTGATATATCTGCTGGTGTAGATATCTCAATTTAGTTCAAGGTTTATGATCCCTTTAAGTGGCCAGCAAATGAACCCACAGATGGTGTCCCTTTAAATGACAGTGTGTATATTATGCATTCCTGATATAGTCATTTACATCACAGTGTGAGCCCCATGGACAATCATTGTCTAAGTGTAAACATTCCACACCACAGTTTCAATATTTGCTCCGAGCAATCAGCCACGAATGGCCTGTATCAAAGTCACCTGTACTTACTTTCTTATTGATTGGAGATATGGCACCATGCATGAAGTAGCCTAATTACTAGGCTGTAGACTGCATGGACACAACTGAGTCTATTAACAACTATGTCTGGTAACACAGACTATAGCCTACTACCACAGTGTGAGGAGAGGCCAGGCCAGCAAGTGGGATTAGGCCATACATGTAGTCTGTGTTACCAGACGTAGTTGTTAGCAGACTCGATTGTGTCCAGCATGCACTCCACAGTTTAGTAACGAGGATATACATGTAGTAGTGGATAAAACTGGGCTTTTTTCTGGAGACTAGTTATGTTATGTTATGTAGCCGTGTTGAAATTTGAACCGTTGTGTGTTCACGTTCTGTATAAGAACTTGAAAGAGCACATGCTCTCAATGGGCTTACAAGAATCAAGTGGACAAGTACAAGAGGTGTGCAAAGGTCCTTTCTCCATACAAACATATCTGTATGTGTGACTGAATGGCCATTAGGTGACCATTTTTATTATTTGTTCTTTAGGCAAATGAGATATTGTCCATTTTTCTAGCATCAAAACGAGGTTGTTAGCATGTAAATTGTATGCTAGTTTCTTGGGACTCCATGTATATAGCTAGGTCATTTGACGTATCCATGGAGGGACTTGGTAGAAATCTCTTGGATATTTGACTCTTTCCATTTATATTGTGCTCATGCTTATTTGCACACTGCTGTGTTTGATTGAAAAGCAATCCCTGTGTAAATAAGCCCCCAAAGCTCTGTGGAAGTTGGTCTATAGTACCTGTGTGCAGCAGTTTACCCTTTTAGATTGCCTATACCAACCTTTCACTTTGACCTGCATGCAATATTGCAGGTGGCATTCACACTTATCACTTTGAAGAACGTTACTTCAAAGTCATATGTGAACGCAGCTACGGTTCTGATGTAATAGACCGATCTGACTGATAGTAGTACACGTAGGCCCGATACTATTTCTATCGCGCTATTTCGGCAATCATGTCTCATTGTTGATTTACCGATGAGGAATATAAGAATCTCACGATGCGATCTCTATAACGCCCTTTCTGCACACACACAGTGAGAACACGAAGGTGGACTACGACACGCTTGACCGCACGTCCTCCCAAGACGGTTCCCTCGTCAACAGCCAAGGAAGGAGCCACTCAGATGACACAGGTATGTGGCCTTATCTTGCGTCTTCCTTGTGCCTCCTTGACTTCGTAGTACCTGTATGTGTATATTCCATATAAGCCTTCATTTGTGTATTTAAGAATACTACACATATAGCCGACATACCGCTGCCTTTCTTGCTCCTCTTTCGCTGTTCAAGAGTGGATCTCAAAGGCCAGTTTGTATGTGTTCATCATCATTTTGATCTGGTGATATTCAGATTTGTTTTCTCCTTAGCTAACGTGAATCTGATCAGGTAATTTGGATATTTTCCTTTATATGTCATTATTTGATGATGAAACATTGAATTGCTATATATTCACACTACATGTATGTATGTGTGATTGCTTGGTGTGGGGATGTACATGTGCACTACAGCTCAAAGGAATTGGCATGGGGAAATGGAAAGGGAAGACAGGGAAGGACCCACAGGTTTCAATTGCGGTAGCCTATAAAAAGCATCATGTTTCATGCTGAACTGAACAAAATATACTGCGGTTTAAACCTGCGGGTCCTTCCCTTTCTTCCCTTTCCCTCTCCCGATGCCAATTTCTTTGAGCTGTAGTGTATGTCTGTGTGTGTTGTTTGTGTAGATGTGTACATGTATGCGTTTGTGTGTTTATGTTTACATGTGTGTGTGTGTAGGAGTGTTTGTATTGTATATGTGTTTATGTCTGCAGGATTGTATCTTCTTGTATGTGTGCTAGAGCGAGTTTTGTTCTTCACTTTTTTCATTCCCTAAACAGATCTTTTCATGCAAGCCTTGAAAATACATCTATATCTTGCTAAACATGTGTGTTGGTGTCTTACTGTTTTATTTTTCCTTTCCATACACATGTGTATTCGTATCTGCATGTTTTTCTGTTAGTGGTCAGTGCTTTCATTATGTTCTTAAAATGGCACCCATTTCCTGCTTCTTTGTTTCTATAGAGCCTCTTGCTGTGGCATAATGTACATCATAACTTTTTGAAGGGATCGACTGTCCCATTTAATTGCGGGGTTATGTCATTTCAAATTGGCCTGTCCGATATCTGTTATTATATTCCACATACTGAGAATGTTGCTATATTATTGGTCAAGAGTTGATCACATGATGAGGCGTAGTTTTTCCTGTCAGATCACCTGAGAATAAAAGTTCGTTACACTCTAGGTGATAGTTCTTTTTGGTTTCGCTGATCTCTTCACTCCTCACAGTCCTAATGCGTGATTAATATTTTGAGTACGCGCGAAATAAAAATGGGTTACACTCGGACTATCACTTGACATCTAACGCGTCCTAACGCGCGTGCTAATGCACGTCCTCATACGCATCCTAATACGCGTCCTAATGCGTGTTCCCCATGGCAGCGGCTTGGGGTTATGGAGATAAGTAAACATTACCTTTTTACGTCAAATTGTCATTTTTGGTATAGATAGTTGGTTTCAGATGTGAAATATAAAGCAAATAATCAACTTTTGGTTTCAAGCAATGAGACGAGCTATCACTTCCTCGGCGATCTGAATGTATACGCTATCTTTCCTCAGCTGCGCTTCAGAAAGATAGCTACATCCAGATCGCCTCGGAAGTGATAGTTCGTCCCATCACCCTCACCAACGCTGATTATTTGCTTATGGTCTGCACCTCAGTCGCTGCGTTTCAAATGTAAGGATGTTTTTTTTTACTTTTTCTGAAGAGGTTTGTGAAGCTATGACTGTGAGATCTTATACATGTCATCGTTAGGATATGCTGCTGATTCCTGCCAAGTTTCATGACTTTTGCAAATAGGACATGTCTTTAAAGAATGTTTTGAAGTAATAGAAATCAATCAAATGTATTTGGAGTCTTCCATGCAGCTACGTGAATTCGAGAATTACCAAAGAGGGTCCTTAAAACATCCTATATAACTATTCAAGCCAGTGTCTTTTAAATTCATCTTTTTGACCCTCTTACTTTGTTTGATAATATATTTGGCTTGAAAGTCTAAAGCAAAGATTGAATAGATGCTATTCACAGCTGCTGCTGGCCAGCTTCACTTTGACACCACCATATTCCTGCCTTGATAGATGAAGAAAATGATAACCTACCTGTAGGACAGTTTACCCTGGTTGTACAAAACCATAGCCTAGAGACGTATGGTCCGCATCCGTCCACTCCACAGCACATACATTCAATGGGAGTAATTCCCGCATCACAATAGGATTATGAATGCAGACTATGCTAGCTGCGGTCCGAATGTAAACAAGGATGGTTTTTCACTTCTCCTGAAAATGTTCATGAAGTGAAACTGTAAGATTTCAGACATGTAAGTGTTAAAGTATCCTGTTAATTCCTGCTGAGTTTAATGATTTTGCAAATGAGATATCCTGGCTTTAACCAACTTCAAATCAAGGAACATACACATCAGAAACCTCTTCAGGCCAAGTCCATGATAACACCGTGACTCTCTTTGAGAAATTTTTGACATTTCAAGCACAGGTAACAAAGTGTATAGCATTATAACAATCCCCCCCCCCCCCCCCCCAAAAAAAAAAAAAAAAAAAAAAAAAAAAATACCTTGATTTGTTTGTCAAGCATATTGAAATAAAATTATTTTTTAAAACATCAATATTCCTGCTTCAATATGATACCTAAAATTCAAAGGTTTGTACATTTTTAAATTTTGATGGTTATGTCCACTTTATCATAGCTTTGCCCTTCAGAAGTGTAAGACTTTCTTTTCATGTAACACTCTTTACCACAGATGGTATAATGAAAGTGGCACAGTAATATAAGAACTCAATATGTGGAATTTGTTTGATATTGGCTGCTGCCATCTTGTGGTAAAGAGGTGTACATCATAATGCACAGTGCTAATGTTTGTATGCAATACAGAAACTAAAACGTTGGCAAAGGATTATTATTATCTGCTGCCAGCTAGTGTTGATGAGGGTGACGATAGGCTTATCCAAGGCCTGTCAGAAAATAGATGATCATGGGATGATGCTACTACTGTTACTTATTCCATCTTCCTCTCTTACTGCTACCTTTGCTACTGCTACTACGATTACTACTTCTACAAGTAATACTACTACTCCATTACTACTTCTACTGTTACCATTATCATGACTACTACCACCATTTATGCTACTACTACTACTACTGTTACCATTATCATTACTACTACTACCACCATTACTGCTACTACTACTACTGTTACCATTATCATTACTACTACTACCACCATTACTGCTGCTACTACTACTGTTACCATTATACTACTATTCCATTACCACTTCTACCATTACTGCTACTACTACTACCATCGTTACAATTACCATTACTACTACTACTACCATTACTTCTACTACTACTACTGCCGTTACCATTACCATTACTACTACTAATACTACTACTATTACTACTACTACTACGACTACTGTACATATAATTCTACTGCTTCTACAGCTACTGTTTAAATACAAATCATTCCTGACCTATTTATTTCAGGGGTCATCCCACCAAATCCTTGGCATACCACTTGGATTTTTTTTTCACAAATACACACAAATCCCATAGAGCAGCCTTTTGTGTAGAATACAAAAGATTAATACCCTAGTCACTTCGCTTTCTAATTTCACTTCTCCTTTTGTTACTACTTCAGGCGAAGAATATCAATGCTTAGTCAAGAATGACCACTAAGCAGCTGCTTAGAGGGGATTTTATTTTAAATGGAGAACCTTCCTAATGTATGTTTACGTATGCCAATTCCTGACCTATTTATTTCAGGGGTCATCCCACCAAATCCTTGGCATACCACTTGGATTTTTTTTTCACACAATTCCCATAAAGCAGCCTTTTGTCTAGGATACAAAAGGTTAATACCCTAGTCAAACTAGAGGCGGAATAAGCTGGAATGTCGTTGGAATCATAATTTTGGCACATTCCTGTATATACGCAGTGCATTCTTAAAGTTCTGACTGCATTCTGAGTGCATTCCCAATATTCATGTTCATTCTTGTGTCCGGTCCGAATGTTTTGCTCAAAACTTTTGAGATGCATTCGAACTGGAAAAATATCGAACGGCATTCAAAGTGCAGTCTAACAGCACTCTGACTGCATTCCAAATATTCTGACAACATTTCAACAACATTTGAAACATTCCGATCGCATTCGAGGGAGAATCAAATCGCATGAAAGCACGGCTAGCTGTTGCTGCAACGTCAGTCAGCATTGAGGAGTCACTGAGGAGCATTGAGCATGCCGCATTCGAACGGCATTTTTAGCCAGATCAGGCAAAATAGCGAGCTATTTGGTCGAGAAAATTTCCCAAGAAATCTTGGGCTAAATTGAGCTAGCTCAGAGCGTCTTCATTAGCCTGAAAATTTCTCGATCCCGGCATGCATCAGCGCCCACGAGGCATTGTTTACGTAATAGGTTTTTACACGTGCGTGAATGCAAGCTCACGACCGAAGCCATGCGGTCATGGCCTATTCCCGTCGCACAACTGCTGGTATGTGCGAAACTCAGGATAATTTATGCAACCCGAGCTCGAGCTTATGTATCCCGAGTTTCGAGCTAATGAAGCTGATTGCAACTTCAGGCTAGTTCCCCGAATCAGCAAAATAGCTCGCTATTTCGTCTGATCGGGCTAATGAAGACGCACCTATAGTTTAGAACCAGCTCAAGAGCAGCTGCCAATTTAAGTCATGGCAATCCAAAACCCTCTTATGTTTATCTAAAAAACTAGGCAAGCTTTACCATTATTCCATACATAAGCACCTTTAAGGGATTAAAAACCGTATGCTCTTTGTGGTGGCTATTCCCAAAGGAAGAGTTCATTGTGTTTAAGACGCCTGCTTCGGCTGCAGTTGTTTTGTATACTAGTAGTCTGAAGCTTGAATCAGACATCCTTGGGATAACCACAATCCACATACCCGGGATTAGGGTATGTACTGGCTTATGAATGCAGTGCAATAAACATCCCATCTTTGATTCATTGTCCTTGATTACGTCAGTTCCTATGTTTGGCTCACATGGCATTTTACTTTTGCCATTTGCTATAGCACATCCCATTTTTCTTCTTTGGAACCCAGTCTTTTGTGTATCTCGTTCGGCCTTTTTAGAGCAAAACTGATCATTATTTGGCTTTTAAATTGGCAACAATTTTTATTAATGTAATTGTCATTAGAAAACAGAATATACATTTCGCTATGATTTATCAAAACATCAAAATCATTCAATTTAGAGCAATAATCATGCCAATGTGAAAATTACAAGTGGGACTTCAACTTTTAATGCCTTTTACCAATTTGAAGATTTAGTGATCATTTAACCCTTATTTTGCATTGAAAAATCATTACAATTGTTGTATTATAGCAACGTGAATAAAGAATTATGAAGACATCCTTGAGATAACCTTGATCTACATACCTGGGATTATGGTATGTACTGGCTTATGAATGCAGTGCAATAAACATCCCATCTTTGATTCATTGTCCTTGATTACGTCAGTTCCTATGTTTGGCTCACATGGCATTTTACTTTTGCCACATGCTATAGCACATCCCATTTTTCTTCTTTGGAACCCAGTCTTTTGTGTATCTCGTTCGGCCTTTTTAGAGCAAAACTGATCATTATTTGGCTTTTAAATTGGCAACAATTTTTATTAATGTAATTCTCCCTATAGCATATAGCTCTTTGAATCTGAGCGTGTGTGGCGCTCTAATTTTTTTACCTTTAATTCTTGGGATATGAACTTCCGGTCCACGAACATTCGGCAATCCCGTACAATAAGGGACCAGGGTATCCAACTAATTTTATGAATATTAACCCTAAACCACTCCCTGACCTTAACACTTACCCTAAACCTTATTCTAAACCTAACCCTGACCCTAACCACAACCCTACACAAAATTTTCACTGCTTAATTCATAAAAAAAGTGATTTCTTGGTCACTTTCTGCAGACAACCAGCTCTTACCGGAAGTATACGTCCCAAGAGCAATCGATCAGATATCGGTATCGTGAGGTGATATTGCTTGATATCGGCTATATGCGATAGGGAGAATTGTCATTAGAAAATAGAATATACATTTTGCTATGATTTATCAAAACATCAAAATCAATTAAGTTAGAGCAATAATCATGCCAATGTGAAAATTACAAGTTGGACTTCAACTTTTAATGCCTGTTACCAATTTGAAGATTAAGTGATCATTTAACCCTTATTTTGCATTGAAAATCATTACAATTGTTATATTATAGCAACGTGAATAAAGAATTATGAAGACATCCTTGGGATAACCTTGATCTACATACCTGGGATTAGGGTATGTACTGGCTTATGAATGCAGTACAATAAACATCCCATCTTTGATTCATTGTCCTTGACTAAAATGCTTAAAATGGAATCATATTGTGCAGAAATTTATGCTCTTTCATGTGATGCATCTTTTATCATTTGGAATAGGTGATAACAAAAGTATCAGCACTCCAGAATGGAGTTTTGGGTTACATAACAAGCTGTTTTCATATTGTATCCACAAACTTCTCCTCAACTGCGTAGTGATGCATTATTACTGCACATTCATTTGTATCTAGTCATTCAGTTTCAATTGGTGGAATACACTCTGAATCTATTAGTTGCTGCTGGTCAGACAAACCTTAAACAAGCTTTGGGGTCTCCGGTAGTGTAGTAAATGCATCATTTGAAAGCTGTGCATAGAATTTTCCATAATATGAGAAGAGACTGGTCTCTTGTACCCTTTTTACATTGGAGCTCTTAGCCCCTGACTTCAAGGCTTAGCACTGCAATTACGGGGCTAGCCCTGCTTTATTGCAGAACCAAATAATCCTGGGCCTAGCCCACTTTGGTAAAAAACAATGTAAACGGAAAGTGGTCCAAGATTAGCCCAAGATACTGACAGGGGGCTAAGACCCCCTCACCTATAGCACAGGGCTATCATAAGGAAATTGTGTCCAGTGTAAATAGGGTATTGGAATACCTATTGAAGTGTCGATAAGGGGGATCGGGTGTGCTCCAGTGCACACAAAGACGAAAGCATTGAATGCTGGTGATGTAATGCTGCTCAGTGCGGAGTACGGATTGTAGCAGAGCTGTTCTTCTCCAGATGTGTGGTCATTCTCTCTCTAATATTTCTGAATACAAATGCAACCGAGGGAAAGTCCAGCTCTGGTTGTTTGGTCTTGAGTCAGGTAGAGGATAAAAGCTCTTGATCAGTGGATATTGAGATGGTGAAGTCTGCCTAAATCTGGAGGACACACACCCTTAACTTTTAGCACAGGCATGATGTTCATTACAGAAAGCTACTTGCCCTCAGAATATGCGTTTGGAGCGTTTATGTGTGGCGGAGATATTCCAGATACGTGTTATGACATTTACCACGGTGGCTGGACTCAAAGGAGTAAGGAAGATAAATGGGATATAGGTAAGTTTCTAGGGCAACGCTTGCTTCCTTGTTCCTCCATTCCCTGTAATCATAGCCAGAACTTGACACATGGCATCCAGAATCAGCATTTCTCTGTATATACACTACAGCTCAAAGAAATTGGCATAGGGAAAGGGAAAGGGAAGAAAGGGAAGGAGCCACAGTTTTAAACCGTGGTATATTTGTCCAGTTCAGCATGAAACACAATGCTTTAGCCTAAAAAGCATAACTTTTCATGCTGAACTGGACAAAATATACCGCGGTTTAAAACTGCGGCTCCTTCCCTTTCCATCCTTTCCCTTTCCCTATGTCAATTCCTTTGAGCTGGAGTGTATATATACCCATATATCGAAAAAAAAAATCTCTTCTTAAAATGCAAGTATGATACCCTTCATTTATTCCCTTATTTTGAAGTAATAAATAGCATACTTATACTTCATATAAGGACAGATTATTTACTGGTAATCACCGGTTAGATACAGTTTAATACAGGTTTAATTAATCCTCTTTTGGATGGGGGTTGGAATAGGGGAAGGGGAGGGGGAAGGTTAAATGATTTACTACCAGTTTATATTCATATTTTATTTTATACCTTTTTGATGGAATGCTGTTACATTTAATGTTATATGTTCATACGTTTTATTGTCCTGAATGTTTTATGTTCATACATGTATCATGCAGGGCCTCCTGAAAGAACAATATTCTTAATCACTACATGAGCTGCCATGTATATTAAAGAAAGAAAGAAATTAATCAATAGATTAATAGATATTTAGAAACATGGATTTATAGATTGATAGATTGACACTTTGTGCATTTATTTACAGTGTATGAACCCCTGTGTGCCACATTGTTTTGAGAATGCACGTATTTCACATAATCCCGACAGGGGTGCATTATAAATCATGCACTAGGTTTTCCACTGGACTGCATTGAAAGAAAATATTGCGTAACAAAGTTGTCTAAAATTTGATTGGCTTTCTAGTCATATTTTTTTTCAATTCACTGTCTTGTACTATCATGTGTCTAATGCAATATAGAAGCAACATTAATTCATGTTGTTATGAATATGTTCCATCACATCCTGCCCTAAAGAATGAGTTTTCACAGCAAATTTAATGGAGGGAAGGCCTTATTATTACCTCAGTCACCTATGTTATATTATCATCTTTCTAAGCTTCTTGAGAATTTGAAAGGGGAAGATAATTGTGGGAAGGGAGAGCAGAAGGGAAGGGGACCCCATCTTGTTATAACAAAAGAACAGTGTGTCCGTACATCCTCTTACCAACTCTATTAAAGTCTATGAATGGACTGCACTTTGCCCTAGAACTTGCTGGGTGAGGTATTGATTGTATGAACTCTTTTCAGATCATGAACAATAAGCAGGTTTAAGTTTTAAAAAAAGTGGTGGCTTCAGTGTTTCATACAGTATTGATTTTGGTGTTCTTAGATCTTGCTCTTGTCTATTTTCTTGGGGACCCATCAACCTACAAAGCTAGGATTAAAGAGACCTCCTCCATACAATATTTGGTTAAAAATATGAAGTGAATTTATCATTTGGAGATAATTTATCATGTTCATATATACCTCAGATTTTTCTGTGTCACACATTTTGTATCATTTGTTTGTAGGTTTCATTTTTAAAAATGTTTAAAAATGAAATGATATATAAAAGCCTCTGCAACTTGGCCTGAAAATCTGCCATGCTCTTCAAATACTATGAAGACTAAGTAAAATGTTCAGCCCTTACATGCAAATTGCTCTGAGGAGATTCAAGTGAAGTGGTAATTTTAAGACCTACATGTTAACTCTGTCAGCGCGAAGCCAGGAAAAGCACATTGTCTTAATACACATGTCATGTCCTGTTGGTATGAGAGGGTAGAATCTACCCTGGACTGAGCAGGCGCTTCTATGCAGTCTGGGTTAGAAGGGGAATCGCCCATTGTCAATGTTTGGACAGGTCTAGGTCAACTATGCTTCTATTGTGAAATCGTCATTAAGTACACTCTGCATGTGCATATAACCGTCCAATCCACTCTGTTCTGTATTTACTCCATCAAAATGAGTATTAGGAGTTTTCCCATTCATGTTCCAGAGGGACTGTAGAATCAGGTAGCCCATGTGTTTGAAGTTGAGGATAACTGTAACTTCAAATTCCTCTTACTTTAAAATGTAAACCATCTAAACTTGAAAAGAGATCCTTCCATCTCAAAGAATAGGATAGGATAATTCAATATCATGTGAAGCATGAATTTGTGGGGGGTTTTAGTATTGGATACACACATGAACACATGTTTATCACATTTTGTTTTATGTCAAAAAGTGCATCCTGTGAGGAAGTTGCATATGGTGTGATTCATGTGTTTAAAGGATGCTCTGATTAAAGGAGGAGAAAACTCTACAAACAAGCCAAATTTGATATTTTCAAAAATCACACACCCGGTTCTCACATACATAAAGGAGGTTAAAAAAAATGCCAGCCAGCCATGTGCAGAAACTGTCTGTCAAACTTTTACCCACTTTGTACAGCATCAGGAGGGCGTTTCATGAACGTTGTCAGCTTCAGTGAAATCCTTGGTTTTGATTGGCTGAGAGGCACTAGCCTCTGACTGTTACTATGGTAACTGTTGGAGAAAGACAGCTTGTCAGACGAAAAATGTTCATGAAACGCCCTCCTGAGCTTCTTCCTTTGATGCATTCATAGCGTGTTTCAGGGAGACTATCTACATTTCTTGTACCCTAACTCTACAACCCACTGTCCCAACTTCTTGTGCACTACGGTATATCCTATGGTATCCTACATGTCTTCTTGAATCAAACCCAAACTCTGAAGCTATTGATAACATTTCTATTGTGTATGTGTGTTTATATGTTTGTGCTTGAGTGTGTCTTGTGTAATTGTGTGTGTATGTGTATTGTGTATGTTTGAGATGTACAGTAATAAGTGTCAAATATATGTTGTATTTCACATTACATGTACATGTACCTTTCATGCTCATCATATATGTTGAAATTATTTTTACTTTTATCACTGTTTTATTCACGTTCATGAAAGTTATTTTTTGTATGAATGTGAATGGAAAAGGTGCAATTTATTTCAATTCTATTAGAGTTTGATTAATCTTTTGATTTCATATCATATCTGCCTTCATTTACCCATCAATATCTAAACTCCAAAGTCATCAACAGTTAAATATATATTTGTATAATTGTTGTAAGTAATGGTATTATGCTAGTACTTTTATGCGTATTTTCTGTTATAATTTGCTGCATTGTTAAGTATCCCTTTTTCTTATTTTGGTCCACTTTTAAAGACATCATGGTTTATTTTGAGTATGTTAAACTTTATGTTCAGTTTGGAAATGAAGTATATTGCACCTTATTCAGCTTAATGTTGAGTGTGATTCGTTTATGTTATGTATTTATTTATTATTTTGTTTCCTTTTTCTTGAATCCAGAACCTATAATGCAAGATACCCAGTGCAATGCATCAGAAAGTGGCATAGGGACAATTCACAGTGGCTACACAGAAAACTGGGATAAGGAGGACAAAAATTCCTCCCTAGGGAACTCGAGACCACAAAGTGATAGTGAAAGAAGTGTTGTGCAATACCCAAACAAGAATAGATTTAGGAACAAAGTTAGCATGTCATTTACGCCAGAGAGCAGTTATCGATTGACACTAGAAGAAAGTGCATTGGGATTTCCTGTGGTTAAGGATAGGACT
This sequence comes from Arbacia lixula, assembly GCA_963669155.1. Classification (NCBI taxonomy): domain Eukaryota; kingdom Metazoa; phylum Echinodermata; class Echinoidea; order Arbacioida; family Arbaciidae; genus Arbacia; species Arbacia lixula. The sequence continues at coordinate 792,190 of OZ022585.1, forward strand.
CACCCTATTGGTTCAGGGCATCCACTACTAACCGAAGACAGTGTTTCGCAACCTGTTTGCAGTGACCCCGTTGAAAACCTGTCTGATTCCCATCTTTCTCCTAGCCCCTCTTCCTTTTCCGATAACCATCACACTCACTCCGCCTCTCTATCCAGCCCACATTCCGGTTCCCCAAGGCTCACACAGCATGTGACTAATACCATGTATGCCAGCAGTAGTTTGAATGGTGCGAGTGCAATTAACAAAGCAACCAGTAACTTTGGGAAATTGGATACCTCGGATCTGGTGGGGGCCAGCAGCAGTAATTTTCATGTTTCGCAATATGAAGTAGAAGCGGGTGGCGATGCGTGTAGTATAGACGGCAAGTTCTCAGACACAGCCGGGGAGGAGTCTTCACGTCTCTCTGATACAGATACCATGAGCATTACGAGTTCTAGTACAGTCGCGTGGGATACTGCCCCAGACTCTAGGGAGAACTGTGGCGATGAGAAAGAGGTAGCAATGGACGCAAAGAGCGCGAGCAGCGAGAAACAGAGATTGACCAAAGAGAGTTTGGGGCAGAGTAGCAGTGTAGTACCGAGTTCTGGTTATGAATCGGCTTCTTCTCTCTCTGTGAGGAGTGAGTCCTATGCAGGCACCATGGACGGCGTGTACCTGGATGCCAATGTGAACAAGATTCTTGTGGACCAACAAACACTCACTGCTATATCCAAGAGTGCGTTCCCTGCGCTTGAGTTCCCACACTCTGATGATGACTCTTCCTCCCACCAAGAAGATGATAGCAGTCTCTATCCCTTGGACAGCGACAAAGAGAGGATGTTTTCAAACAGCGACAGCACCATGACGGAGATTGAGAGGGAAAGCTTTACATACTCAGAGAAGATCTTGTCAGCACCAAGTGGACTTGTCTTATCAGATATTCTGTATCTCCAGGAGCAGGGACGAGTCCTCCAGAGTTATAGATCAGAATCGGATGAACACCGCAGAAATCACTCCACCCCAGCATCTGGTGGGGTCACACCAAAGGAAGCTATACCGTCAAAATCTGGCAATGATGATCAAGTTTCACAGGGTGGTCCATCGAAGGAAACACAACAAAAAGCTGGAGGGAAATACATAGACTTTGGGAGCATCAATTCAAAATATGTTTCTGTCCTACCAGAGTCAGATGACGATGACAGTGACAGTGAGTGTAGCTCATTAGATATAGCCGAGCTGAATCTGTCAGATATCAGTGATACGTACTCAGACGACAATGTCACAAACAGCAGCAGGAGCAGAAAGCGTTTGGAGGCTCGAGGCAATCAAGCCCCATTTGATGAGTCGCAGGAAGAGGAGCGCAGGAGCTCAGTCGTGGAGTGGGGAATCCTCAATGATGACGACGGGCTGGTGCCTTTGGTCCTGCCAGGAATGGTAAGCCAGGAGCAGCCAGAGGCTACAGAAGAGGCCGATTCCCTTGCTCATGAGACCAGCGACACCGATTCGTTTTTCTCATCGCTACTTAAAAGATTTGTTGGTACACCAGCGACACCTCACCTGAGCCAGTCAGAGGGAGATGAGCCGTCGATTCAGGAAATATCTGTAGACATCTCGAGCGATAGCGACTCTGCTGAAGACAGCTATCTGGAGTTAGACCCTTCATTTCTTGCAGAATCAGAGGAGGAGAAAGTTAATCTCTACAAGTCAAAGCTAGAATATAATAAAGCCCTGATGAGATCTCTGCTGAAAGACCTTCCAAGACCACCGGAAGTATCTGATAACGTCAAGCAACAGGATTTGACGGATGAGGAAACTCAACACCAGGAAACGACAAACTCTTCTGCTGGCAGTAACGGTCAGGAAAGCTTGCAAAGAGTAGATGATACTGGGAAGAAACAGTTGAGGAAACAATCCAATAAAAAGCCACGAGATGACACCGGACGTGATCCAGAGTCAAAGCAGAGACCTAAACGGAAAACAAAGCGGGGAAAATCAGAAACAGCGGAAGCCTCTCTGGGATATGCTTCCAAGAAGGGTTTACTGAAACAGTCCCAGACTCAGTATGGTGTTTTATCAAGCACAACGGATGGCAAGACCCAGTCCTACACATTTGGCGCAGACAAGGACAGACCCCAGGGCCCCGTAGACCTCAGCAGGGGAAAGTACTCGCCCCTCCAAGAAGAAGCAGCGGTCACAGCCAGAAACGAGGCCAACTCGGCGGGCAGACCAGCAGCGCCTTACATCGGGAGAGCAGTCCCTCGGCCCCAGATCTACCGCAAGCAGTCCCCCAGCGTGAGCCAGGGGGATGAAGACTCCTCCTCCTCGTCATCATCAGGGGAGGAGGAGGAGGACAGGAGCGAGGAGGAAGAGGAGGAGGAGGGGGAGAGAGTGAGAGAGGAGGGGTGGGATGAGGTGGAGGGTTCATTGAGATCCTCTCCTCAGCATTGGAGGGCTAGCCGCCAGCAAAACTCCTACCTGGCCAATCACAGCTCGGACAGTGAACTCTCTGTGATCCTGGAGGAGCCAGAAGACCTAGAGGCTGAACTAGACGCTAGTTAACCCATTTTGTATCACACAACTACTACCCTGTGTGACGTGTGGCTATTACCCAGAATACATCATCTGTTGCTTAACCCTTTGTGTGCCAGATAAACTGCTGCTCTATGATATTTGCATGTTTTTACTTGTAAAAAAGAAAGTCACATGTGGCACACGAAGGGTTAAAGAAATTATAGGGCATGTGGTGTAGTGGTCAGCACATTTTCTTTTCTCCCCAAATTATGTGAATGTGGCCTTTAAATATCTATCAAATTTAACAAGAATGTGCGGGACGTGTTAATACCAATCGCCTCATCAAGCTTATTTTGAGATATATTTAGGCTTAGGCAAACACTTGGAATCACACTGATCAAAGGATTTCTAGATGGTTTTGAGGCAACATCTTCATATGATAGCTTCCAAAATAAGAGTAAGACTATGTCAGTATTTTGGAGCCAGATGGGAGACCGACCGCTACTACACATTCCCTTTAATTGCAGTCTTGTGAGGTTGTCCCTACAAGAAAGTGTTTAGATAGGGACATATCAGACTAGATTTACTTGAGGTTCTACTAGTTCTTTTTCAACAGGTGCTTATTTTTTACATTTGTAATCTAAACTTCTTAAGTACACCACCTAGTACCCTGTAGTGATGTGATTTGTAACTTGAAAAAGAATCTTGTTTCCAAAGCACCATTACTTGAAGGTTTACTCTGTATCCATATTGATAACTTTGTAAAAAAAAAAAAAACATACTCGTGTAAATAGTATAGAGACATTGAATAACTAAAGAACAGATATATTTAACTTTTTTCTCTGGTGCTCGTTTTCAAATCATCTCTTGAAAGATTTAACTTAGATGTTTACATACATGTATTTAACAATTTACAATTCTCACTTAACTTCTCATTCATAGAAAGAGAACATTCAAGTATTTCTTTTTAAATAATTTGCATGGAAAACAGTTCAGTATTAATGTACAGTTTGCTAGTCTACTTCATATAAACAGTATTTGTTTTTACATGATGTATTTATAATAGTTGTATGCTTATCTAAAATTCAACCTTTTTCATTTTTACTTCTCAGAATCCAGTTTTGATATTACATCAAATCTTAGACTTATCTTCTTGATATTGTTTATATACCTATAACTGAAATATATGCAGAAAATGCATTTGGTGTCAAGTATAGTTAACTCTCTTGCTATTGGTTGAAACCAAGTGGAAACTAGTTCACTCTGTTTTTATCATTCCAAGGTAATGGAACCTGTAAATACCATAACACTTGCCTATATCATATAACAATTCTATTTGATTTTGTCTCTCGCCTTCCCATATACTTCTCATGCTGAGAGTCATATACCCTGTAGAAGACACGTTTGATATTATATATTACAGCAACATTATTTCTCATTGGGAATTTACTATGTGGTTACTGATTCTAGACACTAGGCTGAAAGGATCTGTATATTTGGCATATTGCCTTGCTTGTTGGACATTTAAAGACAGGGCAGCCCTTTTGCAGGTCAAAAAAATAAAATTTTGTAAAAACCATGGAAAATGGCAGATAATAATGTATCAGAACTTCCTTCCCAATCATGGAGCTTGAAACTGATTTTGAGCAAAAAAATAAAGCAATTGCTAGATTTTGAGGAGGTCTCTGACAGGTCAGCTAAAACCTCAGCGGTTCTTCTACATGTAGGCTGGAGGCGGAGACCGCAATCAGCCCGCATCGCGGTTCTCCACGCCGTATTGTCCACGGTGATGGGAACAGTGTTGGAGTGGCAACACCATGCTGTTGTCCGCTGCAATACTGTTTTAATGTACATTTTATTCGCTACAATACTGCGCATTTCAAACAAAAACAAGGATAGTTTTTCACTTTTCCTGATGTGGTATGTGAAGCTAGGACTCTGAGATGTTATACACATTATCATTAGGGTATACTGCTGATTCCTGCCAAATTTCATGACTTTTGCAAATTGGCTACCCTGTCTTTAAACATATTTATTGAAAAGTGACTACCTCAGTACTATTACGATGATATCAATGAAATGTAGGTTTATGCAATGCAGTATTATTGTATTGTATTCTGTCTCTAGATGTAACTTTGTAGACAGGAGGAAATAGTGAATTCCACTCACTCTCCATTAATGAATTACAGCGACATTATCATGAAGCAAAATGGGGTATTTAAGAGAATATTCCTTTAAAATATTTTCTTAAGCCCCTTTTTGTATGACTTTGAATGCTTTCATAGTCATAATTAAAGAATAGCTTTGATTACGTACGTTTTCCCTTGTCACTTTGTAAATGGCTGAAAATGTGGTATTCGCTGGCACAATTAATTTGTATTATATTATTGGCCATGGTGCTTATGAACATGAATGCTTGTGCTATGAACTATCCACCAAAAACTACACACAAGGCAAGGCAACTACTTATGTGTGAGCTTCTTACTCGTTGTATTCCAAGAGTTTTTAATGCTTTATGCAAAGAAGGCTAACTTCAAAGCTTCATTTAATATATCTTGAGCCGTAAGCTTAATAAATCCTCTATGAAGAGCTTGTTCCCATCCACATAACATACACTGTCATGGTATTTGTTGACTTACACCTTTTTTTAAGGTTTGTATAGGCACATCTTGAAAATGCAATTGATGTTGTAGATTGGAATGAATGAATTCAAATTCTAGCTGAGCAAGCTACATAGGAACTGTGTATGGGCACTGTACACATACAGTCAAACTTATTTATGACGACTACCCTTGGAAAACAGAAAAGGCTATGGGCAGGTGGTCTTTACAGACAGGTACAATTTACATGGCACATGCTGTGAAGGGACTCAACGTGACTGGGTTTTATTAGTCAGTTTGTCTTTGTAGGCACATTAAACTATCATAGTACCACACTTATCAAACAAAATGTACCAGCAAATATAATATCACGGTCAATATCATGTTTATATTCATGCTTGTTGGGAACAAATTCTTCATTTTGATGTGGTGAATGAGGCTAAGGTGTGTTGTGAGGCTGTGTCTTCTTGCATATTTAACAAGCTTAGGACGTTACTGATATAGTAAGATGCCGCTTGCCAGCGCAAAGTAGCTAACAAACATCTCAATTGTAAATAAACTTTGTAGTGTGTTATGTGTCACAATATACACAAGGTCTATTTCTAGGAAGTAAGGCATATATACCTTCATTTGATACTACAACGAATGCTTCCAAGCTATGTTTGTTTGCGACTATTGTAAGCAGAGCCTGTATTAGACTGCTCATCATTTTCACATGTGTGTATTTCTTACATTTTAACCAAATTGTACAATTGTGGGTCAAATATAGCTCTTATTCTAATTATTTTTGGGGGATCCCAGAAAAACCCTATTTCAACAATTATTGTGCAATGTAAAAGCTTTATTGGAGCAGGAAAGATGTGTTTGCACATGTCCGTTCTCTTGCTTTCTTTACAAACAATATCAATACAAATAAATACTATTTAGAAAATAGTAAAACTTTCGGTAACACCATGTGGTTGTATTCTTTTAGATAATTGGCCCAGTTATGGGGTGAAGAAAGGAAAGGAAAGTGAAAAGTGAAAAAAGGAGAGGTGAATTTTTATATTTTATAACCCACACTTACACAAGACTATAGTTAGTTAGTTGCAAAACTGACTAACTTTTCTACACTTTTCTCATTTCCTTTTCTTTCTTTTCTTTTTATCACTACTTTGTGACTAGTTCACAACTCTCATCAATACCCACCCTCTTCTTCTACCTCCATTCCATCACATTTATTTTTGGTTTAAAACACCGAAAACTAAAGCTTAAAATAGTCTTGTGTAAGTGTTATAAAATATAAAAATTCACCTCTCCTTTTTTCACTTTTCACTTTCCTTTCCTTTCTTCACCCCATAAATGACCAATTATCCAAAAGAATACAACCACATGGTTCTACCGAAAGTTTTGCTATTTTCTAAATAGTATTTATTAGTACACTCTCACCATGGAAACATTCAAAGAACATAAAATCAATACATGTGGGCATGTTGTGTAGACTCTAATACATGTTATCAATTTATACAAACACATTAAGATGATAACAGACATAACACTGATAAAAGAACTATAGATAATAGAACAGTATTCTCTTATTTCTCCTTTTTATTGCCATCAATGAAATGTCACATGTTAAAATGAATAGTTTGAGAGAAAGAATACAGTGTAAGAGGGGTATGTGTATGCTAAGTATACTGTAGAAACATTGTAAGTGATTTGTTAGTTGCTACATTTTGCAAAAGCCTGGTGGTTTATGGAGTTTATGGTTGAATAATAAATGATATGTAATGACATGTGCATACACGCATTGGATAATACATTGATATGTGACTGATACTATCATATAAAAGGGATTTAATAAATTATATTTGAAACAGTTCACCCTCTCCAAGTCTCTTCAACTTATTTTACCCATTTTGCTTGTGTGGCACCTGTTGCTTTGGAGTGAATAATTCTGTAAAGCCCCACCATGTTACATAATATACTTTCAAGCTTGCTTCAAGAAGGGATATAACTGTCATTATTAAAATGCACATTAATACTTCTTTCCATTTTTTAGTGTTTTACCATTACATTTGTGATTCATATGATCCGATTTGGGCCCTGTTTAAAAAAGAAAACCAAATACAAATGAGCTTCTTACATACCTACTGTAGTCATAATGTCTGTGATTTGATCATTTGTGAATTCACTTTATGCCACAACTATGATGCACTGGTGTTTGTTATTTCTCATTAATTTGCAAAGGGTTCGCGAAATTCCTCAAAATCCCCTGAAATCAGTTTAAAAAAATCATAAGCACTGCACAGGGAAAAAAATATCAGTTAAGGATTGTCTTGTGAATTGTGTTTCGTATCTGTGCTTCTAGTGGAGTAGAATTAGCACGTGTGTGCAGTAATGTGGCTATATCAGTGTATTATGCAGTAGATCTTCATTGTCCTTTTATATCTAGTTCTGGGTGCATGTTGTTTTGCATAATCGTGCTCACAACTACCTTTTGTGCCTGTTTTCCCTTCTCCCTAATTACCTTACAACCCTTCCCCACCATACAAACCCCAGAGGGCCTTTGGTTATAACCACTTTTCTCTTTCAGATGTCCGACAGAAATTAGGGCAATTAGTACATATGTTTTTTCAAGCTATTACCTTTGTTGGTGTCCCACAGTTAATAAGTGACAGAATGGAACAATTATCATAATCCGCATTAGCAAGGTGGCGGTGGCAGTATTAAAAGAACAATTTGGATACATCTATGTAAGAAGAATACATGAATGCTGTTTTCATACAAGTCAGTTTAACGAGGATCCAAGATCAAAAATATATCTTAACGGTCAATATTGGACTTCAAAATCAAAATGATATTAAACCTTTTGAAAACAATGCAGTTGCTATGTAACCTTTTGAAAACAATAGAGTTGCTATGTAACCTTTTGAAAACAATCAAGTTGCTATGTAAGTGAGTCACCCTTTCTCTCTGCCTTATCTCCATTTTGCAAAAATGTAGATATGTCTATATACGGGTGTCGATACATAGGAACATATGGGAGGATAGTGCCAACTCAGCCATATGTTAAACATGATCATTTGTAGCTATCACTGTCATGGCATTATCACTGGAAGATGTTTCCCAGTAATAAAACCTGGTACATCGGCGGTCATATCACTTCCTATTTCGGCTTTCTCTATCCTAGTATTTGAACTTGCACACGCACTATGGACAAGTGATCACTATGATCTCTCTTTATTTGTTGTGAAACTGCATATGCAAGTGTGTTTACTCGACTTTTTATCTGTTTATTTTGGGGTGCATCTTTGCATGAAAGTGGGGAATTTGGTAGTTTATGTCTATACCTATTTCTGTTTGTTTCTTCAATTGGTCTTGTTTCACTTTTATAATTCAGTAACCCAAAGGAAATCCCATTGTACAATGCTAGTGTGGTCTATCTGACGTGGAATCCGTCTTTGTTTATGTAGTGTTTGCTTTTTTTCTTTTCAGATGTAGGAGGCAAATTTAGCACTCCAAAGTATCAATCATTTTACCTTGTTATCTTTGGATTATGAGGCACATATTACTTTGGTGTTAATCATTTCTGAAATGCGAGAAATACAATATCCTTATACAGTTGCTACATCTGATGTGAGTGTCATGCAGTTTGTACCCTGGCATTCACATACAGCAATGTGTAACAGTGTTTCATATTAAACCTCAGCCAACTTGATATTACTTTAACATTGTGAAGTTATTGAGTTTGAGTTAAGGCTTTAGAATATATCATCTGTTCCCACAAGTTCTGTTACGACAGCTTATGCCACCTGTGTAGCCTTAGTTTCAGCCACTTTCAGTCATTTGCAAATCTTGGGTAAACAAAAACTTGCATGGACCTGGCAAACCCCAGCTACCCTTCTGCCTCCAAACTCTGAGGGTGGAGCCATCCATCTCCATCAACCCGTTTCCATGGGAACTCCCCTCCTCCTCCTCCTCCTCCTCCTGCTTTCCCTCCTTCTGCATCGGGACCTCCGCAGGGTATGCCCATTATACTGCATGAACAGACCCTAGATCATGGGCCACCAAAGTCATGTTGCAAATAGGTTTTCATTGATTGTAACTTATCATCAGTGGTAACTATACCATGGCAATATCAAATGAGCTCTCATTATTGCACCTGTTGTCATGGTAGTTACAATAATTGAAAACCTACATGCAACATGGCCCAAGTCTCAAATATTGTAGCCTGGCTCCCAGGCTGTGGCACATTTGTGATCCAAACTCAAAAATAGAGTCTGATATTCTCAAAACTAGTCATTGTATCATTCCCCTTTCACTATGAACATTGCCTTTTGTTACGCAGACAGCAACTTTGAAGGGTCCCTTTTCATGTTTGTCTGTGTTACAAAAGACCGTGTTCGTAGTGTCTGCTATTAGTTGGTGGAGCTGGAGAAGATGTTAAGCATGATAAATCTACTGCAGTTAGATTTCTTTGTTGTTGGATATTTTGGTTTAGAAATGTCCATCAGCCTGAGAGCCCAAACTACTGGAACTACACTCCAGCTCAAAGGAATTGGCATAGGGAAAGGGAAAGGGAAAAAAGGGAAGGAGCCGCAGTTTTAATCCGCGGTATATTTTGTCCAGTTCAGCATGAAACATGATACTTTTTAGGTTGAAGCATCGTGTTTCATGCTGAACTGGACAAAATATACCGCGGTTTAAAACTGCGGCTCCTTCCCTTTCTTCCCTTTCCCTTTCCCTATGCCAATTTCTTTTAGCTGGAGTGTATCTTCCACACATCTAAGGCAGGCTCTAGTCTGATCCTCAAGGAACATATTTTGAGATAGTGTCTTAAACAAGTCTGTGCCTGTAGACTAATCTGTAGTTGCATGGAGAAGCAAATATTATAAGAGAGACAGGCAGACAGAGAGAGAGATAGAGAGGGAGAGAGAGACAGGGATAGAGAGGGAGAGAGAGACAGAGGTAGAGGGGGAGAGAGAGGGAGAGAGAGAGGTGGAGAGAGAGAGAAAGAGTTAGAGGGAGACAAAGACCGTTCATATACACCGCCTATCCACAAAAAAGGTGCAACATTTGCAGCAATTTTGCCGATGCATTACCGATAGCTGCGTGTATGAACGGGAATCATTCAAATAATGCGTTTTTTGCTTCCTCCTTTTTTCTGCTTAGTTCCGGCTATTTCGCAGATCGAGACCTAGTAATGATACCACAATATATTGCTGTAAACGAATCTTACAGACTGCGTCCGTAAAATAGCAGTAAATGTTGCACCTTGTGCATCACGCTCTGGCATGTGGGTCGCTTATCGTACCGCTTGTATGGCTGAGCGCAAGATGTCACCATTGATTTGGAGAGAGTCCAGCTGTCCACAACACCGCAATATTACAGCTCTTTGGGTGTTTATGAATGGTGCTTTTGGTGGCTTGCTAGAAACTTGCTTACCGACATGCATTGGTAATATAGGGGTATTATCATGGTTATGGTATATGAATGGGGCTAGAGACAGAGAGAGAGAGGTAGAGGTAGAGAGATAGTGGGGGAGAGAAAGAGAGAGAGAAAGAGAGAGAGAAGGCTGGCTCTGGTGTACCAAGGAATGCATGTTTGTAATCCCCCACTTCAAATGGAACTTAAGACCAATGGATTATGCAATAGAAGCTGGCAAATCAGCAAAGTGCATTTGAGTATGCTGGAGGAAGACGATTATTTGACAAATGCTTGCAAAGAGTCTTCCACGGCTGATTTGCACAACACATTTCTTTGCATGGTTAGATCATCACTTTATTTAAACCTTGGGCAATTCTGTCTCTTTTTCATCTAAAAAGTGTCCAGTCACCGTACAGTGATTGTGCATTTGCTCAGTGCGCATAGAGCAGTAATTGCATCTTAAAATCGGGCCTGCTTTTCAGTTCCAGGGTGGCTTAATCACTGCCCTGATAAAAGGGGTGACCTTATGGTCAAGGAAAGCTGGATAAGTTTTGAAGAGGCTTCATCATTGTAATGGCCCCTCCTGATTCCTGGCCCCTCTCTTGAGTATGGCATGGCTTGTTGTGGATGCATCCAACCATAGCCTGAGCAGTCCAACCACTTCTAAATCTGTAAAAACTGTCCAAAAAAAAAGAGACAGTGGGAGCAATCATTTCATCAACTTAAGTTCTGCTATTGTCTGGGGGGTGGGATTATTCTGAAGGAAATAATCCAAGCTATCATGGCTATGTCTGTTGTGAGCCCTGAAAAAACTAAGAAGTGAGATCTGAAATGCTGTAAAAAAAAAAAAATCACACATAAGAATGTTACGATTGTTTGAAGTTTTGATTTTGTGATGCCACGTGCGAGATGCTCTCCCACAGGTTGTGTACTAATTTTTTTGAAAATGTTGATTTTCCCAAAAGGATAGGCATTATTTTACTTGTGCATTTGATACATGATTAGAAACACGTTTTTACACACATACCTGCATGAAAAAAATTATTCCTTCATCAAAAACAGAAAAAGGGCAAATTATGGAATCAAACAGCACACAAAATATGGTAGAGCTTCTCGCACATGACATCACAAAATCAAATTTTTATAAGATCATAATTTTCTTATCCCATGACGGATTTTCGTTGAACTTTCAGTAATATGTTTCATTCATGTTTCTGCTTTTAGCCAAACCAACTTAATTTCAGGGTGGACTATCCTTTTAATGCAGCCACTCCCACTTCTCTGATGTAATGATGTGTTTTTTCCTCCCTCCATCGCCTCCTCGCAGACCTCTACGCGAAGCCCTCCAAGTACTCTGGCCGGCAGCTCCATGACAACGGAGGATCGGAGCTGTCTGAGGATGAGAGGAGCTACCGGTCCCAGGGGTCTGATGGTAGGGGTGGCCATGGCCCCCCAGGGATCCCGACCATCGCCATCCACGATACTGTGAGTTTACCACAAAATCCCACTCATGTATTTATTTCATTTATTTGTGTATTCATTCCCGCATAGTTCACCAATAATAAAAAATTATCAAAATGTTCGAGCCGAACATTTTGAGGATTTGTGATTTAATCACTAATTACTCCAAATGTGGAACATTTGAGGGCAAATAATCTTTCAGCAAGCTTCTAAAATGGACAATACATGAATTTAAAACCATTGCTAAGAGAATTGCTCACGATCACCCATTTGAAGGCTTTTTTGTCCTCCATGTACAGTACATTCCCTATAAAGATACCTACAAAGTAATAAGATATACCTTACATAAATACCTTACAGAGGTATGATAATACAAGCTTACAGCTTCAGTTGTTACCACACCTATCAAAAGAAAAGAACAAACACAGATAAAGTTACTCTTAGTATAACATATGCCACCTATCCGCAGAATAAGCACAACAATTGCGGCTACATGGCTGCGTATATGAACGGGCGTTACTCAAATAATGCGGTATTTGCATCCTCCATTTCTCCTGGCTATTTTGCGGATCGAGACCTTGATATTACTCCGCAATATCACGATAAGCGAATCTTATAAATTGCTCTGCAGAATAGCTCACAAGTGACATCACAAAATAAATTTATAAGAATACAAAATTATTACTTTCTTATCCTCTGACAGATTTTGATGAAAAATGCACTAATTCATGTATGTTGCTTTAATTTTTCTGCTATGATTTAAATCAATGTAACCACAGGGCGGACTTTCCCCTTAAAGGGCATATACTGTACTGGGAAGGCAAAAAAGCCTTCAAAATGTAATTGTCAGCAATCTTCTTGCCAATGGTCTTAAATTCATGTGTTATCTATTTTAGAAGCTTGCTGAAAGTTATTTGCCCTCAAATGATCCACATATGGAGTAATTAATGATTAATGATTAAATCCTCAAAATGTTCGGCCCGAACATTTTCAGGATTTGTGATTTAATCACTCATTACTCCAACTGTAGATCATTTGAGGGCAAATAACTTTCAGCAAGCTTCTAAAATGGACAATACATGAATTTAAGACCATTGGCAAGAAGATTGCTAACAATTACATTTTGAAGGCTCTTTTTTGCCTTCCCATTACAGTACATGCCCTTTAAATTGCTTTCCTTTGTGGTCACGCCCAATGTAGGGAGATGGGAACGAGGACTATGACATGCGCGGCTCAGGGAGTCTGCACAGACAAGCGCTGGAGGGAAACATGTACAGGGTAAGTCTACTTAGGAGGAGGAGGGCGGGGGTGTGTGTTTAGGGTTGCCATGGTGATGAGGGTGGTGAAGAGTATAGCCATGATGATGATGGTTGGCGTTGCCAGGGTGATGAGGAGAATGGTCATGATGATGATGATAGTTAGTGTTGCCACAGTGATGAGAGTGGTGAGGAGGATGGTCATGATGATGATGATGATTATTGGGGTTGCCATGGTGATGAAGTTGGTGAGTAGGATGGTCGTGGTTAAGGTTGCCATGGTGATGAGGTTGGTGAGGAGTAAGGTCATGATGATGATGGTGACAGGGTTACCACGGTGATGAGGGTGGTGAGGTGGATGATGATGATGATGGTGATGGTTAGCATTGCCACAGTGATGAGAGTGGTAAGGAGGATAGTCATGATGATGATGGTGGTTAGGGTTGCCATGGTGATGAGGATGGTGAGGAGGATGGTCATGATGATGATGATGATTGTTAGGGTTGCCATGGTGATGAAGGTGGTGAGTAGGATGGTCGTGGTTAGGGTTGCCATGGTGATGAGGTTGGTGAGGAGTAAGGTCATGATGATGATGGTGACAGGGTTACCACGGTGATGAGGGTGGTGAGGTGGATGATGATGATGGTGATGGAGATATTGACAATGACGTTTTAAATGATTGTGACGTCAGTTGAAAGTTATTTGATTATTGATGGAGATGACAAATGGTAATGATTGTGGTGAAGGCAACAGAGTGATATTGTAATTGCTGTTAATAAGATATTGTCAAAGAAGATGATAGCACATATTGAACTATTACCATCATATGAATTTAACATACACTGTATGAGAAAAATAAAGTACAAAGAAAGAAAGAAAAATATTAAGTTTTTTTCATTCAGCAAATTGCTTTCAATTCAATTTAATAAAATGCATGGTTTGTTCATTGAATAAACCATTATATTTATATATACTCTACTACTATACAATATTTTATTATATATTTTATAATATTTTATCATATTTTATCATATGCTTTTAAGGTTTATAATTATCTTTGATAAGAAGTATATCATCTGTAATTGTGAATGTTTCATGACTTGATTTGAAATACAGTTCTGCCATTTTTATGTATGTACATGTATATTAATGCACTCATTGTAGTTCATTTAATTCATGGGAATGGAATGAGGTTTTTAATTCACTCATAGAATCATCTTATATATTTATGACATTGATATAATATGACCTCTTTCATGCCTGCTCATTGTATTAAACTTTGATCTTTGCAAATTTCATGAAAATGGGCCAATACCAATTTTGATGCTCGTACTAATGTATACGAATGTATAATGTATAAGAAAAGAAAACTTCAGGAACATTTTAAGGCTCATACATTTAGCATCTGAAGTGCAATGGTGAATTAGATGCAAGATTTTTCATATGCTTCACACAGTTTATCATTTTGATGGCACGATGTACTAGAGGTGTCCATTTTATTTTCCTTCTGGTATTGGTCTATTTGAATGAAAACTGGCCTCTATTCTTCCTCTTTCATCGAGATTGGAATGGTGAACATTGATCTCTGCTGGTATTGATTTTACTAACACTTTATACTGCAATACTGCAATGCAGAACATTAACATATTGGTGCTAGCATTCTGAAATGTTTAACAGGGAACATAGCTTCACTGGCAGATCATCATTGCTTCAATATATACTTATAATGTCTAACACAATGTTGTTGTCTGTTTGAATCTGTATCCTTTTGCAGCAGTTTTCATTGACAGTGATTTTTTAAGGTGATGAGTTTTTGAAAGAGCGAATAAAATGACAAGTAAACAAAATTTGAGTCTCGTGTTTTGAAAAGTTATATCTACCATGCAGTGCAGTGTCGACAGTCAATATCAAGCAGTGTACCGGTAGTCCAAGGTCAATGTTTTGTGTTTACAAGCGAGTGAGTTCATCAGTCGTTGTTTGCCACAGTAAAGTTAACAAGATTTTCCCCGTGTCCACAAAAAAAAATGCATCAGATAGTGAACAGGGTGTCCACACACGAACAAATCTATACTGAAACGTATCGTAAGTGATGTCCACACACACAGTGAACCGTGATTAAATGTGATTCTTCATACCGTTCTAGTTCAAAACAATGCCTGAACCCATGTTTCTTTATACAGCGTTTTGTTAAACGATGGATCGTTAGGCAGCGCCAACACACAGAATTTTGTTGTATAGCTATATGATGAATTTCTTTTTTGTTAACACCTTGTACGTGCTCTATCTGTGAGATGAGCACATACCATATCCAACTGTCAGACCAGAGAGAATGTGATTCACTACTTAAAACCCTTCATTTGTCATGGTCAATCATGCACAAGACTATTGTCTTGAAATACAGACTGTATCCTTCTCAGAAATGATAAGAATGCAAGCTGTTGGCATCTTCATTTGCCTGGAGTGGCAAATAAGCAAGCTTTCTTGTGGTGCCTCTTCATCAAACCAAAATCTAGCCCAAATCTGCACCTTGCCACACACAATGGCGTGCAGCAGGCATTATGTAACAGCAATAGTTTACGGATTATCAACCACAAAGATGACAAGGACATGATTTCAATAACAGCTTATTTCCCAGATTAGAAAAGAGCGTCGAGCTATTTCGTCGCAAATGAGCTGATGTAGGCCCTACGTCAAGAAGAAAGAAGCTTTTTTCCAGCGTTCAAATGTTTCATGTACTTTTGTGGGTGAGCTCTATTTCTCAAGTCACAGCTGCTCTTGCTTGTATGGTTTTGGCTTTCTGAAGGGATGATAGGGTTACATTGAGGTGAATCATGGAGTTCATTCAATATTAATTAAAATTGTTGATTGATTTATGTATCATACAAAGCGCCATTTTCCCAATTTCCTGAGTAGCTACATGAGCAGGAGACTTTGGGTACTGATCATGGGGAATGTGAGAGTATTTAAAAGGATGCTTAAGACGTGTATCATCATGCAGAAAGCAAAATACTTGAGAAGTCTGAACCTTCCAGATACCAAATAACACACAGCCCATTAATTTATTTGCACCTATATCGTGTATATACTGATAATATGTATTGTACTGAGAGGGTTAATCAATAGATTGAAGTAACTACAGTCAAACCTGTCGTAGCGGCCACCTATCTATAGCAGCCAACCTGTCTACAGTGGCCACTAAAATGATTCCCCTGGAGAGAGATCATGTGTTAAAGAACCTGTTTATAACAGCCACCTGTCTATAAAGGCCATAATTTGTGTTTCCCTTGGATGGCCACTATAGACAGGTTTCACTGTATCTGATTTGAGCAGATCCTCGTCACAACTCGTAAAACAAAAGCTGCTCATGACAATGGGGCAGGTTGTTGGGAGTGTTTGCCAGATCTAGCGACAGATACAGACATATATGTTTTCAAAAGAAAATCATCAACGTAATTCTTTCGAGCCATCGGAAATATCAAGCATGTAAAGGAATATGATTGATCTTCTTCAATGGAAATGTAAGTGACTTATATCTAGTGATATGTACCCGTAAAGGAGGAATTGGTCTTTGTGTTGTTTGGGTATTGTGTGCGGTACATGTGTATTAAACGGGGATTAAGCTGTTGTCCTTTGGGAAGACAGAATACATTAACTGGTTGCTAACTTTTCATGTGCCATTGTCGCATCTGTGCAGCAGTAGTGAAGCACGTAAACCACAGGGGGCAGCATTTCGTTTGGCGCAGGAGGTGTTGATATCAATCGTCTCATGTCAATGTCTGATCAATTCATAAAGCAGACTCAGCAACATTCCACTGTAGTTCTGTTAGAATATTGCCATCAATGCTTCTTTGTGTCACAGTTCTAACATGGGCAGCACACCCCCTGGATTATTTAAAAGCATTGCTTAAAAATCTTCTGTCTTCACCTTCAAATGCGGTATCCTACTCCCAATCTCCTGCAATCTTTGGAAAGGGTCTCATATTGCTTCAATGCATGCACGCAGATTCCAAACATCATACATGAATGTTGATATGGAATAAAGCAACCAGTTCTTGTGTCTTCTCCTCCCCCTCTCCCTCCTTCTTTCCTCTGTGTGTTAGGATGACCATGAGGGATTACATAATGATGTTTCTTCAGGCTTGCCTGTCGATGTGGAGAATGGGGTGGAAGCCTTGGAATTTGAAAATGGTGGAGCCGAACAAAACAGCATGGAAGGACACAATGAAATAAGCAGCTCTGGGCATTCTGGTCTCCCGAGTTTGGGCTATGACAACAAGCTGAATGGTGAAGATCCCGTCTGTGAAATACATGGTGTGGATGGCTTACATAGACCCGCTCTGCTGAATGAGAGTGCTAGTGTAGAGGCAGAGAATGTGGTGTTAGTGCCGGGAGCATCGGCGGCGTCGCAGGGTACCAAGAGAGGCGTTCGCTTTGCTGGCCTCCCCGATGATGATGATGATGAAAGGGGTGGTTCTGAAAATGAGCATGGTAGCTTTGGGGTAGACGTGGCGTTAGGTCAAGAGCTTGGTGTTGATTCGCATCCCCGTGATTGTCCTGGTGAAGCTGATGACAAGGAGGGGACTGGTCATTCGTTCGAAGTCTCCAGACGGTTGTCCTTCGAGGGGACCGTTGGTGGTGGAGAGCCTCAGGATCAGCAGAGAGAAACGGATGCAGACCTTCAAGGTGTTGGCGTTGCTGTAAAGATGGGCAACCGGTTTTGTCCGGGAGGTGGTGAAGTCTCTGCAGATGACTACTCCAACACTGCTGCTGCGTCTGCAACCATACCTCCAGATGGAAGTGGTGATGCCGATCCTGTAGTGGCATCTGCTAAAGAGATTGTTGGTCAGGTATTGCTAGGTGCTCAGCTCAAGCTGCAGGAGGAATCTGGTGCCGAGAGAACCTCTGGAGAAGCCTTTGATGAATCCTCCACCCTGGACGTGTCCACACCCTCCCCATACCTCGGTGCCTCAGAGTACGCCCTCGACGGTACCCCTGGTAGAGAGGTGGGCGGAGCTGGGGCAGCGGTTCCGCTCTCCCCTGGGTCAGCGAGTCTCAATCGGTCTCAGACCTCCGTAGCCAGCTCAGCCAGTTCCTCTGGAACCAGACGCAAGATAGGCCTTCGAGGATTATTCAAGGTATTGTTTTTAACTCTTAATGCATCTTTGATGCATATTTAGACCAGTAATACTCACAATTCCCATTGCGTAACACTCACAAGGGTTAATGAACCTATAATCACATTAAGCAGCAGGTCTTAGATATATTGCGTATACCTTTTGAAGGTCTCTACACGTAAATGACCCTTGCATGCAGCAAAAAGACACAATCAGCGTAAGAAGACACACTCAGCACTAGAAGGTGACTGCAGGTGAGCATCCTGTCATGAACCCAATTACAAAAGTAGGGACAAGAGGGACAAGTGTATATATAGACAAAGCACCATGACAACAGAGGTTGTTGTTGTTATTAAGTATTCTAATGACAATCAGTCTACATTGACTATTGTTTGCCAACAACGTTTTGTCTCGATCATTGAAACAATCAAGTGATAAAATGGTCTTTCTTTTTTCAGATCATTGTTCCATTTTTAAAATTTTTTTCAATTTGTATAAAAATACATAGTATTTCTTTATGAAGCATGGGTGCGCTTTGAACCCAGGATCTCTCTTTACGAGAATCATGAGCCATGTAGTAATGGCTGTATACCACAGCAGGCTAGAATAACGTGTGTATTGGAGATGCTGCTTTTAAGCTCTCACGGTACCAAGCTAAGAAAATCCCTGTGGTTTGTTACACATGTGTGTGTCCATGGGAGGTTAGGCTAAGGCTTGAATTTCGGCCTGGGCACATACCATCCCGGCTATATGTGATGTATGTATATGTGTGTGTGTAAAACAGGGTACATTTCCCGTGGGATGGATGTCACGCCTGCGACTAGAGAGACGAACTTCTAGCAACCTAAATGTTGGTGTATGCAGATCCTATCTTGCATCTGTGCTTCTGTCCCCCCCCCCCCCATTCCTCCCCCCATTCCATATCCGTCTACAAGAATGTACCAACCGTGAACCTCAACCTAACCAGGGCCTTGAGAGAGAACAGTGCCTTGCATACCAACAGGGCTATGCATCTATTAAAAAGGAGAAGTCTCAATCAATCCATTCATCAAATCACTCTTTATGCACCTCTGATGCAGTTTGCACAAGATCGAACTACGCACAAATCGCATAGAGCAGTATTTTGTCTAATACACAAATGGTCAATACATTCATACCGTAGATGGTAGTTCGATTTCCGTAGCTAAGATTAATGTAGCTTACTTTCATTGTCAACGTACATACTTCTTCAATTGGTATCCAGTTTGGACAATTGGTTGATATGTTTCTGTGTTATTAAGGGTTGCCATTTTACAGATGTTTCTCTGATTCTTAATAAAGGTGAATGTAGTGTATGACCACTGGAGTAGACCTGCGTTCTTTGTGACTGGTGTTGCCCTGGTATGTTCAATTTTTCAGTCGCTTTTTACCCATCGTCGTTAGCAACATCATCAACATACATCTTTAAAATCTTGTTCACATGTCTCTGTCTCTAACGATAGATGTCTTTGACTTCTTAGAAAAAAGAAATATGTTAACTTTTCAACTACTGTACAATATTTGATGGCAAATTAGATATTAGTACTAGATGGGAAAAGTTGATGGTACCACACATCTACATGTACATATACAAAACTGAAACATTTACATTTCTAATTTCTAACTAAACGTTATTCATTCATGAAGCTTCAAATCACCAGAAAAAAAAAATCATCTCATGTCAGAAATCAGCAATTTCTACAATCTCTACAATAAATGCAGTTTGAAAAGTTTAACTTGTAGTATTGAAAATGATCTTGTAATCGAATGAAGGGTTTCAGTGTTCTCGTTCTGCTCTTGAAGACGACATGAATGTTCGTGCCATTCTGTGATGACTCATGAATCATGTGACAACATACCAGCAAGTTGTGTGCTCTCTCAGAGTCACGAGACTTTCATTAATAAGCCTTTCTTAGGTCTACTTTACATTCCAAGCCTTGAAGTTAGCGATGCCTAACAATCCTTGAGAAGTAAACCAATTAAATACCATAGTCAATGATTTCTTTTATCCTTTTGCACGTATTCATTCTTGATGTGAAAAGTCCGAAAATAAAATGTACGTCACGAGTTTAGTCGGGGTTTTGCACTTAGAGGTTTATCTGTGAAAAGCTTTGTAAAATAATGATTCCGTTTACTATTGCAGTCAAACCTGTCTTAGCGGCCACCTGTCTATAGCAGCCAACCTGTCTATAGTGGCCACTAAAATAATTCCCCCGGAGAGAGATCATGTGTTAAAGAACCTGTCTATAGCAGCCACCTGTCTATAAGGGCCACAATTTTTGTTTCCCTTGGGTGGCCACTATAGACAGGTTTCACTGTACTACTGTCCAGCTCAAACTCTGTGCTTTTGAATAGCCGGAAAACAGTGTAAAGTAATGTGATAGGCATTGAATAGAAATTTGTGTGAATTAGGGGTTTCATTTTAGTTGTTTGTGTTTGATTAACAGTAGTTTCTTTGACAGTTTGGGCAAACATTCCACACAAGCCTACATTTAGCATGTATGAATGATGTTGTCATGTAGACTTGAATGTATCGACAGTTTGATTATATTTTCACGCTGTACTCTGTGGTCAGTGTATATAGTTAGAAGTATACTGTAGTACATTCACTGTATAATAGTATCACCATTTTTTTTTTAGATTCTTGGGAATTTATTCATTACAAAGAAGGTCATGAATAAGCTATCTGTACATGTTTTTCAATTTTAACTCACTACAAAATAGCTTATCGGTACAATACATACTTGTATGAGCAATCATTCATATTTGAAATATTGAGTTCCAAAAGAGAGTACCAGAGCAATATGGTGGTCCCAGAATAAAAATAGAAATAGAGGTGTTTTAATACATATACTACATGTGCAGGTTTTGGCATGACATTATTCTCCTTTGCTTGTTCACGAATATCAGTATGGCTTTGCTCAGTGCTGTCCCCATGATTGTATTTGCATGTGGTAAAAATAACAAATAGCATACAACTATGTGTGTTACATGTATTTACCAACCAGTGTATAATGCTTGAATCTACTGTGGATGTTTTAAGGTAAAAAATAAGTTTGCATGGGGTGTTCATGCCACATTGAATCACCACTAGCTATACCCATCATTATTCAAACACAAGTTCAGGGCCCCATTGCATAAAGCTAACCATTAATGGTAACTTTGCCATCATTGGTAACTACCATGGTAACATCGCTCAATAGCCAAACAAATTAAAGGTTTCCATGGAAGCTGACATTGGAAGCAAAGTTACCATCAATGGTAAGTTTTAGGCAACAGGGCCCAGATATTACTGGAACTTGTGAAGTTGTGAAGTTTTTTTTATCAGTGCCTATTGCATGTTTGGTAGTAAAAGTAGAAAGTGATTGGTGAAACTCAAACTATAAACCTCCAGGCCTGTAGTGTATGTGACCAGAAAAGGACATGACTGCAAATAAAATACGGCCTGGGGTTGCATGGTGCATCATGGGAAGTTTTTATCTTAGATGCACTACAGAGATTGGACAACCGTTATTTGCTTTTTTTTTGTAATTCATGTTTTATTGATCCTTTTCATCAAAATATACATAACAAACCTTATTTGCTTATCATACAGCATGGTTAAGTGATACAATCTGTATAAAATATGTCCGATAGTGGATAGATTTACAGAAGTGGTGTCGTCATATCCATTGTTATACCGCCTTGCGGTTCTAAACGACATCACTCAGTTGAGACTTTCACTGGTCCGAAGTTGTGTAGTGGGCTTGTGTCTGGCACTCCCAATGAGAATCCCCGCTGTGATTACCAATATTTGCTCTATCCACATAGTTTAGAACCAGTTACCTTGACAACATTCTTATGTCATCACACTTCATTACAGTACCTGCACTGTCTTCTATTGTGCGAAGCCTCTTTTATAGTCCAGAGGAAATCTTAACCGTCAATACACATAAACTAAGACCCAATCTTTATCAATAAACACTCTGTCTGCTATGCAAGAAGATTAAGGGGTCTCTAGGTTAAAAAAGAAAAACATCAGGTGTGTTTCTTTCGTACATAACTAACTATACAAATTATATGTTACATAACACATATCACAAATTGAAATTATGCTGGGGTTGGGGTGGGAATGTGAAAACCCTGTAACTTACAGACAGACTGCTGCATATTTTCAACATTATGAATTTTAAAAGATGCAGTTATTACCTGACACCATACTTAATCATGGTACAATTATGATGAGGAAGACCATACGCAACAAATCAAAATGATTGAGAAAGCAGTACTTTCTTACCAATCTCAACTCACAGATGTCTTTACATTATAGTTGGCATATTTTAAGATTTCACTTTTTTGGGTATTAATAATTCATTTTGAAAAACGTATTGTAATTACCTGACACTGAAAAAAATAATTGGAATGATGTTAAGCAGGAGAAACATAATGTTACATATCACATAACACATGTAAATGATTGAGAATGTACTCGGTACCCCTATCAACTCACAGACATCTTTACTTTTTAGTTTACATTGAGTTTTCCTCACTAGGAGTACATTGTAAGTTAGAATAGTTAGGATTCATCAACAATCTAGGATTCATCAACAATCTTGCATGATTCACTTAACTTATTAATTGACACATTATATATCTATATCACACTTTAAGCACTTGGGTTTATTTAATTTTTATAGACACTCATGTGTTTAAAATGATTTTTTTTATTGATAGATGGGGCTGGGTGTGAGAGAAGAGCCCATTAAAGTGCATGATATGTGATGTGCATTTATATTTTGAGCATATCTGATTCATTATATCATGAATCTTGGTATATATTGGTGGTGGAAACTTAGACCTTCCGTTTTTAAACACATCTAAGATCATCTGCATGATGTTTATTTGTGTTGAGAAGGTATCGTTTATCCTATCATTGGGTAAAATCAGCTTCGACACGTATCTGCACATGACATCGTAGGCACACCCATACAGCCCTGGTCTTGCACATGAGGGTGCTCTCCACATACATGGTACTAATCCACTAGATCTGCATTCTAACCTCAACCCTTCATCGCGGAAACGGCCGAAACCCGTTCACATCACACAACCCAGCATGACTAACCCCACCCCTGGTGTTATACTTACCACGCACCACCACGCACCACCCTCCCGCCCCATGGGAGGTGCACTGCTCATGTGCGCCATCAATGACCCCGATCCTGACTGCCCCCCCATCCATACCCCAGGACCCAACTACCGCTGAGTGGGTGACATACGGCAATGGCAGCCTAACCCGCAGCGAAGATGAACCCCTACCGGCGTCGGGCGACGAAGATGCGGACAGCGCCACCAGACCCCAAATCTGGACCGAGCCCGTCCCTCCCGTGTCGTTGCCTAGCGACGACAACGATGATAGCCATCCACAGATACAGTCCCCGCGTACAGACATCCAAATGGAAGAGTTCCCCGAGACACCGTCGACCACGGAGGTGCAGGAGAAGGAGAAAGAGGAGGAAGTTGTGATTGCACCGCAGGATTCCTCACCCAAGCAGGCATCGGACGACGGCCAGAAGTTTCAGGGACGCTCTGCCGGGAGCACCGTGTCTTCCCCGGTAGGGAAGAAGCTCTCCAAGAAGAACATGCTGCATAAGGTATGGTAGCATCCACCCTCCCACCCCAGAGACCTACTCGTGCTACTTCATGTCCCTGTACCGGTACCTATAGTAGATTGATCATTGGTACCTCTCTGGTCTAACACATAATAATGTTTGTGTGTGTGGAGTCCGGTCATTGAACCTTTTCCCCCATAGGCCGTGTTTATCAACTTTTCAGAAGTTTAAACGCGTTTCAAAGGCCTATACAAACGCGTTTCCAAACGCGTTTAAAAAAAACGGTGCGGTTATCAACTCGATCGCCCAAGTCGAAAACCGGCTTTGTCACCGAAAACATGTGGTTTAAAGCCGTTTCAAAACAGCTTTGTGTTTATCTCACTTCTTTAAACGCGTTTCTGGCTCAAATGCATTTTGGATCGTACAAATTTGCGTGCTTCAAAACAGCTTTCCGAACCCCATAATCAAAACACCTTTGCGTTTATCAAATCCCTGAAACGCGTTTCAAAAAATTTAAACGCATTTGGAAACCTTAATTCTACCAAAAAAAGAGTTGATAAACATGCCCATAGACATCAAGCCTACTTTTGTATTCTTACCATATTACGTGTCTTTCTTTTGTCTATACTGTCATGTGATGTTACATGTGTTTAACCTCTGTGTGATAATTAAACAGTAAGGTAGTGAAACATGTTTGTATTTCTAATTAAGTAAAACAGTTTCTGAAACATTGTAAAAGAGACTTAAATACTGTATCAGAACATGCCTCACTTGATTTTGGTCATTTGTGATGCCTTCAACTAGGGACTCGCATTTACTAGAATATTTTGTAGCAAATTCCTGATTCAAGTTAAAAGCTTTTGAGGATAAAATGACGTCAAATTCATGTTTTAATGGATCATACTCATGGCCCTCTCATATCAGGGCCCCATTGCACAAAACTTACCATTAATGGTAACTCTGCCATGAATAGTAACTACCATGGTAACATCACTGGACAGCCAATCAAATTCTTGTTTTCTATAAAAGTTGCCATTGATAGCAAAGTTACAACCGATAGTAAATTTTATGCAACAGGGCCCAGGTGGTTTTATGAATTCCTGTACAAGGTAATACAGGGTAATGATCATACTGCATGATTGTCATATTAGTCACATAAAGTGGGAATCTTCAGATTTTTTGTGATGCATGTTAGAAATAGAACTTAGTTTCCGGTCAGTGGACACGAAAGCTTCATAACTTATCTTCATGGAGTGTGTAGGAAACCTCTACTTTATTAGGTGCGTCTTCATTAGCCCGATCAGACGAAATGGCGAGCTAGTTTTCTGATCTGGGGAACTAGCCTGAAATTGCAATCGCGTCTTCGTTAGCTCAAAACTCAGGATGCATAAATTATCCCGCGTTTCGCACATACCAGCAGTGTGCGACGGAATAGGCCACGACCGCATGGCTTCGGTTGTGAGCTCGCATTCACGCACGTATAAAAACCTAACGTAAACAATGCCTTTTGCGCGCTGATGCATGCCGGGATCGAGTAATTTTCAGGCTAATGAAGACGCTTGAGCTAGCTCCATCTAGCCCAAAATTTCTTGGGAAATTTTCTCGACCAAATACCGAGCTATTTTGCCTGATCTGGCTAATGAAGATTCACATAGCAAGCTATTTTGTGATCTGGCTAGCTAACCCGATCAGAACAAGCTCGCTATTTCGCCTACATCAGTCTAATGAAGACGCACCTATTGTATCATGATCTGCCGTGTAAACACTTCATTAACTTACATTGTTTGCTGTGTTTATCATAACATCATTATGAATGACATATTGTACCATGCACTTTTTTTGCATGATGTGATGTATTGTATCACTATTTTGATAACCAGTGTAAGCAATTTGTTAAATGAAGTGCTGCAATTTAGTATTGCTGTATGTTGTTTAAACACTGAAAAGTAATTATGAGGGGAAAAAAAACATTGATTGAAAAGATATTTGCTTGACTTGAGAACTGAATGGTACATGTAGGTTTATTGCTATTAAAATAGTTTCATCTTTGTGGAAAATGAGATGATGCAAATGTTCTTATTACACAGTCAGTGGATTTACCAGTTCTAGGTAACCTTCCGCTAGCTGGATCTGTTATAGGTATGATACATTATTTGCATTTGTAATATCGATCCTATTTGTTTGAAGATTACAAGCATAGGACGAGAAGTAAACTACCCTAGTATTGTTTCATAGTTAGCAGTGTTGTATCCAATGAGGTTCCAAACATTATTCAGCTAGAATTTTCATGTACACATACATGATGTATATACACTACGGCTCAATGGAATTGGCATAGGGAAAGGGAAAAGGAAGCAAGGGAAGTAGCCGCAGTTTTAAACCTCAATATATTTTGTCCAGTTCAGCATGAGACATGATGCTTTTTAGGCTAAAGCATCGTGTTTCATGCTGAACTGGACAAAATATACCGCTGTTTAAAACTGCGGCTCCTTCCCTTTCTTCCCTTTCCCTTTCCCTATGCCAATTCCTTTCAGCTGTTGTGTAGTTAGACATTGCAATATTTGTTGCGTACTCAGTAAAATAAAAATATGCCATGTACATGTAGATGTCACATCTTCTATTTATATATTTTTTCACCTTCCTTTACAATTTCTACCATAGCCAAAAGCTAGGAATATTCAAAGGTTCAAGGTATAATTTGCACTGTTATTTGCCCCTGCACTTGACGTGTTCTTGTTTGAAAATTTGATTGTGATATTTCACCTGCTTTTCTTGTGTGTGTCCTATTCCTGGAATTCAAATAGTACTTGACCCCATAATGGTATATTGTGGTGTTTAATCGTGCCATTTGAGGGTTTCGTACAGCGCTTTTCAACTTACATGTACTTTTGAATATTACACAAGCACCCACAATGAAGAAGTGACAAACACCATGTAAGACCAGGTTTTGAAGGCATTAACCTTTTTCACACTTTGGTAGCAAATAATACTTTGGTTTGCAGTGTCAAGATTGGAATGTGTTTATGAGGATGAGAGGGAGCCGTCCATTCCAATATGTGTCTACTGGCTTTTCTATACATTCTTGAGAAGCTGCTCTCAAATATGAACAGCAATATCTTATTCAGATTTAAAGCTTTGCAGTATATAATATTGTGTGCACTTAATTGTGAATATCTTCACTTTAAAAGGTGTACAAGTATTGCCAACATGTTTTCCATTCACCTGCAAATAAGATAAAGAAACAGGTATCACAGTGTGTATAACTGCTGCATCATTCAGTAATAGATTCTTCAACATCAACAGACTCTCTTATTTTCCTCATGAATTAGTTTCTTTTTATTATAGGCATGTAGGTTTAGAGTAGGAAGTGTGTTTTTGCACCAAGGTTGTACTGAGAGTGTGTTTGTTCTTTGCCTTGCAACAACCATCCACAACAACTGAAGGTAGACTTTGATGAACAGGTCAGCCTATCCTAATTATGATACCATACCTAACAGCAAACCTTGGAAGCATGTATAATTGATACACAAACTTCTTGTGGGGAAATTATAAAGAGTAAAAATGGGATCTTTGTCATGATCAGAATACATCAACACACGCACACACACACACACACACATAGAAGATGTACAAAAATGTACCAGTAGTTGAAAATAGCATAATTGTAGATTAACATTTATAATACAAGGCTGCTGTTGTTGTTGTTTTTTCGATTGCCGTGTTCATTCTGAAAGAATATTCATGCCAGCTTTTTTGATGTATTTTTTAATAATTCATTGAAATCAGTTCATACATTAGAATTCAGTGGCTGTTTTTGAATATTTTTTCCTGCAAGGGTAATGGAATTAAAAAAGGAAAAAAAAGTAAAAAGGGAAAAAAGGCGCAAATGAGTGAATCAGAATGAGTTTTCTCCCTCCTCTGCCTATGCCATCAGCATAAATCTCTCAGTCCCATATGCAGTAAGTTGTGGTATACTTCTAATCAGTGCTGAGAGGGTTAAAGGGATAGTTCACCCTGAAATTATTTTTCTTTCAATAAAAGCAGACACATGAACGAAAAATATTAGTGAATATTTGATGAAAATTTGTCAAAATTTTGAAAGATCATAACTTTTTTTATCCTTGACGGATTTTCATAAAACCTTCTTTAATATACTTCATTCATGTGTCTGCATTTATTGAAGCAAAAATAATTTCAGGGTGAACTATCCCTTTAATTTAGCACATACTCGTTGATGTATCAAACCGATATATAGATTGCGAACCTGACCCCGGTTCCTGATTTCTGCTCCCCCCATAGGGAAGTTCTTCCAGCCTGACTAGTCTCTACAGTACGGGGGAGGAGTTCTATGGCAAGTACCCCATCACTGGCGACGTCAGCTTCGCCCTGGGCTACAACTTCAAGACCAACGTCTTTGAGGTGAAGATCGGTGGCTGCCGAGACCTGGTGCCCATTGATGCCAAGAAGAACAAGTCTGACCCGTGAGACACAAATCATATTTATCATATCATGATAGCTTCATTTCCAACAATTATTTGAGTAAAATTATAACATTGATTTGAAGTTCTTGTAAAAAATAGACCTAAAAATTATAGTTTTGTTTTTCTCTCTTTTTTTTTTTAAATGGGCAATAATTGTTTAAATTTATATTGTTATTATTAAATTTGAAGTTCTTGCAAAAAGTAGAACTAACAATTGCAGTTTATTTATTTATTTTTTAAATGTATTTGTTAATGAGGCCAAATGGCAAATCATGGTAGTTGCTTCTAAGCATTATATAACATAATTTATTGACAATTGTATCAAAGTCTATTTCAATGTGACACTTAAATTCATATATTTACATAACAGTGATAGGTATCACAAACTACTCCTACCAAACTTAGACCCGTCTTACAAAGATTTGCGATTGATCGCAACTTGACTTACGAGTGATATCAATTGTAACACTGTACATTAGAGATAGGGGATTGGACTTGCAATCGATTCAGCTCAATCACAACTCTTTATAAGATGGCGCCCTACTCTCCACTAAAAACCCAATCTAGGTACATCAAGACCTACCTGCTCCCGGACAAGTCCAAGAACAGCAAGCGCAAGACCAAGACCAAGAAGGGCACGATCAACCCCAACTACAGCGAGAACCTGCGCTACCCCATCTCCCAGAGTGAGCTGGAGACGCGGACCCTGAGCATCGCGGTGTGGCACTACGACCGCTTCGGCCACAACATGTTCCTGGGTGAAGTCCTGCTGCCCCTGGACTCTGTAGACGTCAGCAAATACCCAGTCAAGTGGCACCAGCTCAAGGCCAGGGTGAGTCCACCAGGGCCCTGTTGCATAAAACTTACCATTGATGGTAACTTTGCTATCAATGGTAACTTCTATCGAAACCTTGAATTTGATTGGCTGTTGAGTAATGTTACCATGGTAGTTACCATTAATGACAGATGTACCATTAATGGTAAATTTTATGCAACAGGACCCAGGATTTCAATTCAACTCAATTAAAAATAGCTATTTTGTTCATTGAAAACAACATGAATTTTCATTACCAATGAATTAAGGGTATCACCAAAACCCTGTTGCATGAAACTTACCATTGATGGTAAAACAAATTAGTACAGAACGTACAGTAGAGTAGCTCTCAAGTGACATCAGAAAATTTGACATTTGACATTTGAAATTTAAAAATCTTATTTCTGTTTCCTTAGGATATGTTAATGTTAATGTTTCTGCTTTTATTAAAACCAAATTAATTTCAGGGCCGACTTGCCTTTTTAACATTATTCCATTCAATCATTCATGCTATTGACTATGTAGCTCATATGCAACTGTTCGTTTCTTTTTTCTGTTTTCTTGGTTTATGGAGGATCATACATTGCGCAGGTCTGCATGATAAAACAGCCACAAATAGGCTGTTAGGCTGTATGTTGGTCCACAGAGAAACATGGTACAATGCCAAAAAAAATTGCCCCAAATTCCCCAAAAGGTCATGCTGAAGTGACCATGCTAACACCCCCCTTTGTACAGAATAGAAGACCCCCTCCTCCACACCCCCCCCCCCCAAAAAAAAAAAAACACTTTCTTTAACTTAGCACTAAATAGAGTCTTTTTGAGAATGTGTTTACAAGCTAGTCACTCTACACAGATTAGGATTATTTGGTCTGATGAATTGAAGAGTTTTTTTTTTTTAAGTTAGAATGAAAGAAAGTTGGCATGAATAGAATTCAAAGGGAATTATCACGCATGGGTCTTTTACAAAGTCAGAGCGGAAAGCAGTTACCTCTATAAAGAGGTCTTATGTACAATAGTGATGTTATGCAACCAACTTAGAGAGGAACGCTGTGGTCTTGTTGTCTTGATAAAGAGCTGATAATAGAGTGATATTATGCAACCAAATCAGATAGGAACGCTGTGGTCTTGTTGTCTTGATAAAGAGCTAGTCTTGTGAATAGTAGAGTGATATTATGCAACCAAATCGGAGAGGAACGCTGTGGTCTTTTGTCTCGATAAAGAGCTGGTCTTGTGAATAATAGAGTGATATTGTGCAATCAAATCGGATAGGAAAGCTGTTGTCTTGATAAAAAGCAGGTTTGAATAGAATCAGAAAAATCGCAGCAGTATATGTAGTAACATTGCATTTTTGTTGTTGTTTTTTTTAAGAGGGGGGGTGGCTGTTTACTGTAAAATGACCCAAATTCCAAAAAAGGTCAACCAAAGGATTTGTTGAGAATGCATTTTCATGCATGAAGTAATATAAGCCTTAAAGTTGACATACAGTAGAGTATATGTGGAAACATTGCATATTTTTTTTAAGAGGGGAGGGGGGAGCTGTTTACTGTAAAATGACCCAAATTCAAAAAAAGTTCAACCAAAGGATTTGTTGAGAATGCATTTTCATGCATGAAGTAATTTAAGCCTTAAAGTTGACATAAGAGGAAAATAAATATCCATGATTTTTGTATTTTATGAAAGCATATGCCATTTTCAACCTGTTTATCAGAAATGATATTAAAAAAAAAGTCTAGCCTCTTGATATCCTCAACTGAAGTACCCCCAAAATAGCCTCTCCTCCGAGCCCTGAAAACCAGTCACGAAATACCACTCAGTCTACATGACGTCACGGAAGGGCTTTCCTCTTATCATGGCCCCGGGTGTCCCACAGAAAATCGTATACAGAGCTCCAGAGAAATATTTGCTTTTATTTTCAAAAAAAAGAAAAAAAAAAAGTTAAAAACTCATGTAATTAATGGTTGTGTGTATATTTCTTTAGCTTGTATATATTAATGATACCATAAATGATAATCAATAGGCTTACCAGGTAGAAATATTTGCAGTACCAATGTTTTATTTCACATTTTTATCACATTTTTGTTTGTTTGTGTAGGTGTGTGCCTTCACCGGCCGTATGTGTGGTATGCAGACTGTGAAAGTAGATCCGGTCATTTTTTTTCCCCCACACGTCTCCCTAAAAAATCGGGGAAAAAGTTTCAGAAACTGTCTCTTTTACCCCCAAAAAATTCTTGAGCCCACTAATTTTAACCATTATCAAGTGGAAAATTAATATATCTGGCTAAAATACATGATTGATTCGTGTTTATATTTCATCTGTACATATTTCTCTTCATCACCTCATTTCTCACTTTTTAGAACCCCCTTCTCTCTCACAAGTTTGACTGCTGTCACTCCTATACATGTAAACATTTTAAAAGTTTGAGAAGAAACTGTAGGCGTATGCCCAGTAGTTAGGGTAGTTAGAATTGTTCAAAAATAACTCTCTTTTAACTCTCCTTGCAATTTTTTTCTCTGGAGAGTACTACACACAAATGCAAAAGAAAAAACATGATGTCTGGCAAAAAGAGACATATGGTAGCTAAGATTATCAAAAGGTCTTCTCTCTCTTCAGTATGTTTATTTTTTCCTCAAAGGTTTGCTTTCCTCCTCACCACTTTCCATCTGGGCTTTGAAAGTTTCTATTA
Organism: Arbacia lixula; assembly: GCA_963669155.1. Classification (NCBI taxonomy): domain Eukaryota; kingdom Metazoa; phylum Echinodermata; class Echinoidea; order Arbacioida; family Arbaciidae; genus Arbacia; species Arbacia lixula. The sequence continues at coordinate 824,105 of OZ022585.1, forward strand.
ATAGTGACTGACCACAATAGAGCAAAGAAACATCTTATTCAATCGTGCATTTCCCTTTTTACAAAAGTCATATAACTTGGCATGGTTCAGAAGAACATGTAAACCCCAAAGATAACTTTTATGAAATCTCACAGTCATACCTTGATGAACCTTTTCAGGAAGAGTTAAAGGGCATATACTGTACTGGGAAGGCAAAACAGCCTTCAAAATGTAATTGTTAGCAATCTTCTTGCCAATGGTCTTAAATTCATGTATTGTCTATTTTAGAAACTTGCTGAAAGTTATTTGCCCTCAAATGCCTTACATTTGGAGTAATGAGTGATTAAATCACAATCATTAATAATTAATTACTCTATATTTTGAAGGTTTTTTTGCCTTCCCAGTACAGTATATGCCCTTTAAAGCTATCCTTGTGTCGAAGCGACCATAGTCTGCATTCAAACACCTCAGCACACCCATCAGCTTTGCATTTCTAAATACAATGCATAACTGCAGAAGAGCATGCATACGCCAAAGATAACTTGTATGAAAGGTATCCTTGTGTCGTAGCGACCATAGGCCATGTTTATCAACTTTCCAGAAATTTAAATGCGTTTCCAAAGGCCTTTACGAACGCGTTTCCAAACGCGTTGCCTAAGGCCTTTACAAACACGTTTCCAAACGCATTTTAAAAAACGGTGCGTTTATCAACTCCAAAGGCCTTTATGAACGCGTTTCCAAAAGGGTTTCCAAACGCGTTAAAAAATGGTGCGTTTATCAACTCGATCGCCCAAGTCGAAAAACGGCCTTCTCACCGAAAACACATGTATGGTTTAAACGTTTTTCAAAACAGCTTTGCGTTTATCTCGCTTCTTTAAACGCATTTCTGGTTTAAACGCGTTTAGGATCGTACAAATTTGTGTGTTTCAAAACAGCTTTCCAAACCCCATAATCAAAACACCTTTGCGTTTATCAACTCGTTTAAACTCGTTTAAACAAATTTAACCGCGTTTGGTTGGGAAACCTTAATTCTACCCAAAAAAGTTGATAAACACGCCCATAGTCTACATTCAAACACCTCAGCACACCCATCAGCAGTGCAGTGCTAAACCCAATGCATAACTGCAGCGCGGAGAGCTGTCTTCTGCTCATTGCATTTTGCATGTGATGTCACAAAATCAAAAATTAAAACAATGGTAACTTTCCTATCCTAACCTTCCTTACTATGTTTCTTTCATGTTTCTGCTTTTATTGAAACCAATGTAATTTCAGGATGGACTATCCCTGTAGCCTTTTTCTTATTTTTATATAATCTCTTATCTTTTTCCAGGTGCCCCCAACAGAAACCAAGCCCATCTCATACAAGGGTGACATCCAGCTGGCTCTTATGTTCGAGACCTTGGTGGATGAGAACAAGAACAGCGCCACCAAGGCCGGCCGCAAGAAGAAGAAGGGGGCGACGGCTAAGCAGATCGGGGGGAACCTCAAGGTGCACGTGAAGGAAGCCAAGAACCTAGTCACCCCCCGTATCGGAGCATCCATCAACCCGTACATTAAGCTGTAAGTCAGCCTCACAGAGGGTCAAGACCCAGCCACTTTTTGCTGCTCAATAAAGCATAGATTCCTGTATACACCATATATTTAGCGAGTCTAATTTTCCACGAATCGAGACTTCTCAACAATTTTGCACTGGTTAAATTCGCGATCATGGAGTGCTAGTACTAATAGCACATATGCGGGTGCACATCGTATTCATGTTTTCATGTGTTTTTAAATTCACAAATAGCACCCAACTCGCGAAATTCACAAAAAATTAAAAAACAGCAAAATATATGGCGTATACAATATACAATATTTCAAAATGGTGTTATCATATGCATTGGTAGGCAGGTTTCTGGTTCTTTTCCAATACAATTCAATTTTGTTTTCACCAAAGTAAACATCAAAATATATTGTAATACAGTGGAGAGAAGTCATAGATGACAGAGACCTCAAAAAAATAAGCACAAGCTTGAGTGGGTAGGAGGCACCATTTACTAACTTTACGTAACTGTTGGACTCATTTAAAGGTACAATATTATAACACAATAAAACATATAATACAAAACATGTAATAGAAAATGCCATAATAAAACATGTAGTACAACATCATAATAATACATATAGTACAAAAACATCATAATAAAACATATAAGATGTAACATCAAAATAACAGGTAAAATACAAAACATCATGACAAAACATATGATACAAAACATCACAATAAAACATACAAAGGTAACAAAAGTACCAAGCCTTGAATTTGAGAGAATCTTGACTGTGTCTGTCTGTCTGTCTGTGTGTGACACCAGGTACCTGCTACCAGACCGGAGCAAGAACGGCAAGAAAAAGACGTCGACCATGAAGAACACCTGCAGCCCGACCTACGAGCAGACCTTGGAGTTCCCCAACGTCACCGAGGACATGCTGAGGGAGAGGGCGCTAGAGATCGGCATCTGGGACGACGCTGTGGGCTCTTCCACTCTGCTGGGAGGGGTACGGCTGGGCTCCGGGACAGGTGGGTCCAAAGAAAGCAACTTTTCCTGGGCCATGTTGCTTGTAGGTTTTCAATTATTGTAACTTAGCATCAATGGTTACTACCCTGGTAACAGCCAATGAGCTCTCATTATTACACCTAAGTTACAATTATTGAAAACCTATATGCACCATGGCCCTGGTCTAGGAAATTGACAATGTAAACTCCCAGAGGGACTCAAGCACAAACTGGTCACCACTCATTATGCAGATTTATGCAAATCAAAGTACTATTGACCTATAGTTATGTACATGTAAATAAACATATTATTGACTACTATTTATGCAAAGAGGGTACTTTTGCTCGATTAAATCTACTTCATGATTGTAAAAAGCATTGTCAAGATGAGGTAGATAATTTATTTTCAAACACACAAGTCTGTATCCTATATTTCTAGTCAATAGAGTACCAAAGGGGTGTCATCATGTCCATTGTTGTGCAGGTTTCTGGTTCTAAACAACATTACTCAAGTGAGAGTTTAACTGGTACGACATTCAGACATTGTCTAGCCGGCTAGTGTCAGGCACTCTCATTGAGAGATCCTGCTATGATCACTGCTGTTTGCTGAACCCCCATATTTAAAAATCACATGTTTTGACAACATTCTCTTATGACGTCACACTTGGGTACTTTATTTTATAACACTTATACAAGTTTGTATTCTGTTGTCCATTTAATAACCATGCTTCACCTCATCTGGGCCCTGTTGCATAAAACTTACCATTGATGGTAACTTTGCTACCAATGGCAACCTCCATGAAAATCTTGAATTTGTTTGACTGTCAAGCGACGTAACCATGGTAGTTACCATTAATATCAGAGTTATACTATTAATGTAAGTTTTGTTCAACAGGGCCCTGGTTAATGATTGTTGTTATCTGTGCATGGCAGGCAAGTCGTACGGCCGAGGGGTTGACTGGCAGGATGCCAATGGGATCGAGATCCAGCTCTGGGAGGAGATGCTGGCCAACCAGAACCAATGGGTGGAGGCAGACCTTACCCTCAGGCCCTCCTTCGACAAGGAGAAGAGGAACTAGACCTAGCCCGAGAGCAGGACCAAGAACTAGGAGGACAGGAGTTTAGAACTGCAGAAAGAGCCTTGTAACTTAAGGGCAGAAAAGGACTTAGAACTGAAGAAAAATCAGAGAACTGAAGGGCAGAACATACAACTGGACAGCAGGACCTAGAACTTCGAGCTGGAGGAGAACTACAATGGCCCAAAGGGTTTAGACCAGGAGAAATAGCCCAGAAGGAAAGGACCTAACTTCAAACCGGAGAATAGGTCCTTGAACAGAGGAAGGAGGAGGCCTACGATTAGAGTCGATAAGAACTAGAAATGGACCAAAGGTTAAGAATTGGTGAGAGGGCCTAGAACTGAAGGGTATGAAGGGTATGAGGAGGACGTAGGGCCTAGGGGCATAGTGAAAGAGGAGGACTAAAATTAGAGCTGTAAAAAAAATAAAATGGACCAAAGCGCCTAGAACTTAGAGGAGGGGGATGTGTTTGATAAGAATTGACTAGTAGAATTGACAAGTACTAGGAATATCCAAACAGTTAGAATTGAAGGACAGAACTTTGAGCTTTGAAGGATCATCGATCTTATGCATTAGTATGATTACCAAAATTAGGGGATCAGCAGTCGGATCTTCGATGAAATGGGCAGAAAGAGGCCTGAAACCAGAGACTGGGCCCATTTTGATGAAAAGGATCTACATTTCAAACTGGTCTTAAACCTTGGAACCCAAAACGGAAATGAACAGAAATGAGCAGAAAAAGGAACCAGACAGTTCTACATTAGCTCTCTTTTAGCCTTGGCATTTGTCCTGTAAGCTCACATGGTCCTCTATCTCTATGGTTGCTGCTTCTAGTGTCCTTGCATCCCAGTTTTCTATAGAACGTTAGAATTCTTGCCGTAGACTTTAGAAGTTATGAATATATGTCCTTGAATCTAAAACGTTATGTTGCCATGTATCTGCATGTGGGTATACCTATTAATTAGCTGAGAATTTATAATGACAACAGCAAATGATGATAATGTATCGGCAATTATTTTAAGCTATGCATGAGTGGAGAAACATGAAGGAAGAAGTATTTTAGCAGCTTTTTATAGCACCTGCAAAATGCACAGGATGTAAAAGAAATGTCTGTAGTGGAATATATTTGAAATGTTGCTAAGGATTCTTGTTGAATCATGTTCTGGACAGAAATGATGATGTCTCTTAGATGACATCTCTTTGTCTGGTAACCATTTTTCAGAACAAAGCATAAGGATGCTGATTTGACAGTGGAAATGAGGAAAGATAAAAACAAAATACATGCTCTTTAACAATCAAGTTATCTCAAGTTTTGAAAACAAAATTTAATGGAATGAATAAATAAATAATTTGTGCTCATGAAGCCATTATCTTAAGAGAATATGTTAATCTGACTCCATGGTTTGTAATACTAGGGGGACAATAAAGATATTTTTTTAAATGTATTCCATAGATTGGGTGATAGAGATGAAAACATTTTTAAATGCAAGTTTGTTTTTTTTCCAGACATCATGAATATTTCTCTAATGAGTTACCAGTAACACTTAGGCATTGCCTGCTCAAACATTTGTGTATTTACTAAAGGAAACCACCAATAATGAAACAGGGATAAGGGAATATGAGCGAAAGGAACAAATGACTGATATGATCCTGAAGGTAGAATCGTAAAACATCACATTGTTTATGTATGTCCACAGAGTGCACAAGGAGATGTTAGGATCAATCATGACCCTGTGAAGGAAAGAAAAAATCCCTGCTGAAATATTAATGGGCATTGACAGCAATGCATACCTTGACATTGCAACCATCAACTGTAAAATAGGGAACAATAAATATTTAACATTTGCTATCAGTAGCAACATGCAAAGGGCCTAATTATTTTATTTTTTTAGTTTCGTCATGCTTTTGTTATTCAGTTTGGAGTGTATGTATATTTTTGTGTATTTATGAATTCATCTATTTATTTACCATTAACATACATGTTTTTTTTAATCAATAATGAGAACTGAAAATGGCCTTGAAAATATCTTCCAATTAATGTTTAAATGTGGTCAGAAGTGCTTTGTCAGTGTACCTTCTCTCTTGGGGAAGGATAAATAAAACTCTGTAAAATTGTTAACTTTGATAATTGAACACCGCTAATCAACATGATGTTGTGTGGTGAGGATATGCAGTCTTCCAAAGGAAAGGGAAAAAACAAATTACACCAAGAGATGTTTGTCAAATGTCAGAGAACACTTTTATTACTGAAATGCGTCATCATAAATCTTGTGGCACTATCAACAAATTTGAGTGAGATTTATGGTATCGTTGATTTTAAAAACTTGTATTTTTACTTTCATATTCGAGTTCCTCATGTTTGTATGGCCAAGAAGATTAGTAGAACCTTTTGTTTTTTAAAGTTGGGTTGGAGAGTGACATTGATGTTTCCTACAAGAGGGGAGAAAATCCGTTTGCTGCATAATAAAGCCAAATAATTATATATTATGTAGTTGTAGAATGAAATTTTCTCAAATTATTGATTCAAGCTTTTGGTATAGAGGTTTTCTTTAATCTGGCACAGAACAATAAATGTATTTCTCTCTCTTCTCAACTCACAATACACCAAGGGTGTTAAAACATTCAAATGTTTTGATGTGTTTTTTAATATAGGCAGTTCATTATCTTTCAGCTTCTCTCTTCGAAATAATGTATTGAGATTTGAGGACATAGCATTATTGTTTCAAAATATCAGAAAAGGAGACTGCAGTACCGGCGGCTCTAAAACATACAGTGTATATTTGAAACATCATTCACAAAACAATTGCAAAGTTGAGCTTACAGAAATATGATGCACATTGTATTTTTGTTAAGGCTTAGGCCGTGTGTTCTATAGAAATGTCTTTTGTGCATACTAATTTCTATAATGCTGTTTTATCTGTAGATTACTCTCATTTTACAAGTGTTCTTTTATCTAATGATTCTGATCTATGCATTTCTTGAAAAATACCTTTTTCTAGTTCATGTATTCCACTTGCGTATGATGATAATTTCTTTTATATAATTCCAAGTACTCTGTTCCCAGTTTGTTAAATGGTTTGGTTAAATGGGCATCATGGAGTAGCATGTGACTTTGTGCCAATTGATCAAAATAAGTTCCATTCTCACTCTCGGCGTGATATGTGATGCCATTTTTCTGATGAATATTTAGTAGCAGAACATTCCTCTTTATACTCTTGACTATAACACCTTATTTGGATGCATTAGAAGAGAGCAACATTGTTTTTCATACATGGAATTCAAATAGTATTTTCATATTGAGAACGAAAATGACATCTCAGTCAATTTGGCTGGTGCCCCATTTAAACAACAGCATTAATTTTCATCTGATTTTGTATGAAATGTTTCTGTAAATTTCCGCTCCAACGTACAGTGAGTACCAATACTCCAATATATTTGGAGCTTATTGTATTTCTGGACCCTATTGCATAACACTTACCATTAATGGGAATCTGCCACTAAAGGTAAATACCATGGTAACACTTATTGACAGCCAATCAATTTCAGTGTTTCCATAGGAGTTGTTATGTGTAGCAAAGTTACCATCAGTGGTAAGTTTTATGCAACAGGGCCCTGAAATCAGAAATTAAAGTAATTGTGTATGGTTTTAGAGTACTGTAACCCAAGGACTCCTGTTGAGAACTGTAGACATGTAACAGTAACTAAAATATAAATGACATTTTAGCATATGGACCATGTAACCTGGTTATGTGGGCACTGTTGCATAAAACTTACAGTGCCATTGATGGTAGCTTTGCTACCATTGGCTATGGAAACCTTAAATTTGATTGGCTGTTGAGGGTTGTTACCATGGTAGTCACCATTGATGACAAAGTTAACATTAATTTAAGTTTTATGCAACAGGTCCTGGTTTGTGTATACTCAAAATCTGCATAGGGATATATGGTAGTGTAGCTTTAGAGACTCGATCATTAAACATTATGGAAAATTGTCAAAATCTGTGCAATGAAATATGTAATCACGCATGTAAAGCTATGAATAATTGTTAGTATGCATAAGAAATTAATGTACTGTGAGGGGTGTGGAATGCATTGTAAACTTGTAGAAAAAAATCTTCATGTTACATTAAAATATAATATGAAAAGGGAGACTTATGTAAGTCATCGCATAGTGAGCAGATTGCCGGTTGCTGGAAGGACAGAAAAGTGCATTTTACGGTGTTGGTTTTCAGTAAAGGACAGGATTGATTCATCATCTGCAAATAAGGCGACTTGGTGGAGTTCCGTTGTAATGCTGCGAATCGCATTGGAGTCCAATGCGAGTTATGTATTCAATCACATATGTGTACCTCTTGTCAAGATTCAACGGACACACCCAAATCTGAAGTTTTTAATATTCCTTATCCATTGGTATCTCAATGGAACTGGCACACAAGTATTCATTTTTATTGTTTTGAATGTTGTCATGCCTCCGCAACAAAGTTGCCGGATGGCTTGTATCTGGGTTGCCTGTCTGTTCTACATGTAGGTTTCGTTTACACATTAACTGAACAACTTATCAACCAAATTTCATCAAACTTGGTGCAATGATGATTAATGACAGGGTTCCTAACTGATTACATTTTGGATCAGATAGGTTACAGGTAAATGTCCAAGGTTGAATCCTAGAATTTCGTATTATACATAACTCACTAAACAATTTATCAAATTTTTGATTTTGGCAATACTTAAGTGTCTACACAGGAGGGATTGGGCATACCTGTCGACTATGCTGTCATATTTGTTCAGTTTATTCTTTAAAGTCATGAAATACTTCTGGACGACTAATTTGGACTCCCCTCTGAGCCCAGTGATTGGTTTAAATACTGCTCTACAATGCGTTGAGTATGTCATCAGGAACCAATAGTCATTGAAAGAAAGCTTGTTTGTCTCCATGCGGTATATGGTCGATGTATGGTGTAAGAACAGTAACGTTATATATATGTATTGGAATCAGTGACAAATACTCGATATATTTTGTACCAAGAGGCATTTTCATATCAAGTGCTATTGAGTCAAAGTGCATATCATGAATGTTTATGTGTATACCAATGTTTACTTCCATATTTCTATCTTTCAGAGCAATATTCCAGTGCTTTCCTTGTGTTTTTCTGTTTATTTTATGTCTTTGTCTTTAATATCTCTTGGATGCTGTAGAGACTATCCTCTTTAGAAGAAAATCTAACTTTATATCTGTCATGTGTTGTACCTTTTTTACAGGGATATATGTGTTATGTTGTGTAATAAAATTGTATCTATGTTCAGGGAAAATAAATGGTGAGAAATATATAAATGAAGGGTTATAGAGAAGCAAAGTCTGGATTGCCTCTTTCTTTGTGCGCACATTTATGTTTCATCTGAATCCTCCAACAACCACTTATCTGTACTGTACCAAAGTGTAACATCATTTTGAGCATAATTGTCAAGACAACTGGTCCTTAACTACATGGGTAGAGCAAGGAGTGGTGATCACAGCGGGGACTCAAATTGTGAGTGCCCGACGCTGGCCCACTAGACAATATCGGACAGGTAAGGTGATCGTGACAACATGCTCATATGACGTCACACTTCGGTACTCTATAATGTACAGATTTACAAAACAATACTCATTATCGATAATGACAAACTTAAGTCATCAATAACCAGTACCCGCCGGAGTTTGTTTTAATTTCATTGATTGGCGTGTGTGAGAATGCCTGTGAATCCAATCGTACCTAAAGTGCAATCCAACATTTTCAAAGAATCTCTTTCATGCAGGAAACAGTTCGTCTCTCACTCCATCTCTCTCTCTCTCTCTCTCTCTCTCTCTCTCTCTCTCTTTCTCCATCTCTCTCTCTCTCTCTCTTTCTCCATCTCTCTCTCTCTCTCTCTCTCTCTCTCTCTCTCTCTCTCTCTTTCTCTCATTCTCTCTCTTATTCTCTCTTTTATTATCCCCCCCTACTCTTTTTACTACACCTTCTTCTCCCCATATATCTCCCTTTCTCCTCTCTCATAAAATTTGGACGCGTTTTCTTTATTTTCATCATTTCCCCTCATCTCTCATCTGATTTGTTTTCTCCCTCTGCCACCTTTCCTTTGACGTCCTCCCCTGAATGCTCTTCCTACTTCCACCATTCATTTCCATGTATCTAGATACCCTCGTTCGTACCTGGTTCCACCTCTGTCCCAACCTCGTCTCCCTACCTTTTACACCCGTCACTATTGTCCTCATCCACCCTACCACTTCCACACCAAAGAAATATTATTAATCTTAAATCTAGGCTGTTTTTTTTTTCTAATACAGTCACCATGACTGCATGTATAGAACTATTTCCATACGTTTTAGTGAAAGGACTTTCTGAAGTAGTTTCAATGCTCCATCCTGTAAATGAATTAAATGTCCGGTATACTGTAGATTGCATTTTCAAATCCATCTGGTTCCAAGGTTTTATCCGACTCGATTTTCATTCATTTACAGGATGGATCACTCTGTTATTACTACTATTATGTGTATATATGCATAAGACTTCTTGCCCGGTAAGCAGTAGATTACAAGATTTTTGGCCGTCTAGTTGTTCATTCATTTGCACTACACAAAAAATAGGTCTTGCAGACTTGAAGTCCTGACATGCCTGAGGTGCAATTATTTATTCTGGGGCTCTTTGCTCACAGCAAGATTTTCTAGCATGAACATAATTAACATCAAGTATATTTGCATAATCAAATAAACTATAAAAAAAAATGTATTTTAAAAGGAATGGAGCAGGCCAACAGAAATGTTTGAACCCTATTCACCAAATCAACGAATGAAAGTAAGAAGGATGATGATGGGTAAATGATCTGGGTGATTATGTAATCAAGAATGTTCAACAAAAGATCCAAATGTGAGGATGGAATGAATGAGTACATCTGAATAGGAAAGGAACGAAGGTGATCAGAGAAGTAGGATAGTGACTGATAAGATGAATACGAACAGCATTCCAAACAAACTAAATACTAAACTTGATTGAACTAAAGCGAAAATAAACAAAGGATAATTCAAAAGAGCAAATAACCTCCCTACAGTAGGTCTATTGACTGACAATTTAAAAAAAAGGTGGTCAAGAAATGTATTGAGGTAGTGTGAGTTTTTGTTACGCTTTCTTATGATTTCATTTGGATTATGGAAATGAACGTGAAGTTTTGTTCTGCTTACGTACGGCCCGGTTGTGCTCATTGCCAGGCAGTACGTCACACTGCCCGGCAGTGAGTCTAGGAGGTACTGGGGTGAGATAAAGTAGACTGTAAATTGTAAAAAGACTACGGAAAGGGAGTTGAGAGAGACCAAATAAGAAGAAAGAAGGTGGAGCGCCAAGCCAAAAGGAGTTGGATTAGTAGACTGTTTTTGTAAAGGAGCACAAGAAGGGAAAGAGAGAGACAGAGAGAGAAAAGGAGAGAAGGAGAGAGAGAGAGAAAGAGAGAGAGAGAGAGAGAGAGAGAGAGAAGGAGACAGAGACAGAGACAGAGACAGAGAGACAGAGAGAGAGGAAAGAGAGGCAGAGTAGAGAAGACACCGCCAAAAATTATAGCGGAATTATATTTATCGTTTCATTTTGATTAGGTTTTGTTATTCTCTGTGTTTACCCCCCCCCCCCTCTTCCTTCTTTTTGTAATTCCCACTAATCCAAAGACAAGCCCACACACACACACACACGTTTTTGTTTTGTTTTTGTTTTTGCAATAGTTTTATGATGTTCCATTTCAAATAATACATACAGCCACAAAAACAAAAATAATATTACATAATTTGTCTTCACATAATTTAAGATTAAGAGAAGAAAAGATATTCTTTTCAAACATACACTATAGTTTTCCTTTGTTCTATGATTGTCTTAAGGAATAAGACAAAATAAAAGTAGATGGGTGTACTAGCTCTTGTCACACACACACACACACACACACACACACACACACACACACACACCCACACACACACACACACACACACACACACACAAAGACACATAGGTAGGCGTATCCCTCCCAGACACACGACACACAGACACATTTCACACCGACCACCCACACCTCCCTCACCCCGCCCTTCCCTCTCCATTCCCTTTTCCCTATCTATTCATGATTTTACGTAGGCCTACATTATTTTTGGTATTCCATTTATTGTGGATATTGTATCGTGCATATAAATCGAATGTATAAATTACATTAGATGTAAATACATAATTTCTTTGGTTTGTTAAAAATCATGTGTGTGTTTTTTTCAAAGGGGACCATTTTTTTTTTTTAAAGCATTGCCTCTTTGGACCCCTCCACTGTCAGTCCATTGAATTATGTCAACATGTCAAAGTATGGTGACATTCCTGTGACTTATGCTTTTCAATTGTATTTAATTGGATACCATTATGTCAGTGACTTGTGGAAAATAATAAACTTGAACTTCAATTTGCATAAATTTGTATTATGAATTAAAAAAAAAACAAGTTGGTAAGATGATATGACTCTCCTTGAAGGCATAATCTTTCGAGGAAGTAAACTTGGCAATATAAGCCATATTGCCGTATGTTGAAAATACGTGTATGTTGAATAATTTTGAAAAAAAAAATCACTATATACATGTACTGTAGTCGACAAAAAATACCTCGTCAAGTCATATTTGCACTTTAACGCTTCCGTACAATCGAGAGCAACATTTTGACTGTAGGCCATCGAGGCCGCTGGGCGGACCAGCCCGCTGGCCTGGGCGCGACGCTTGAGCTGAGCTAGGTATGACGGCTGCGCTGCAAAATAGGCACGTACTATACTAGTTATGTACTACGTACTTTACGTAATATGAGCTGTGACGATCTGACTTAGATGGATGCTTACGTGTCAACTCATACTTCTTCTTGCAAAATGGAATCAAGATATGAAATAGTTTCATCTGTTACCTTCTCTTCAATCAACACCATCTCCATGAAATAGAGAAGGTAAAATATGAACTCAATATCAATTTTGTGGCAATTTGACGTGGGCTTATGATAAAACATGACGGGATTTTGGAACTCCCCATCTCGGACACAACGGTGTCAATGCGCACTGCAGCGGCGCTAGCCTCACACTTACTGCGACCAGACCAGCCCGGCCCGGGTACGACTACGAGTGTTGTTCGCAGTGCAGTGCAGTGGCCATTAGACTATGTTCAAGTACATGGAGTACCATCAGCTGTTTAATTAATGCACATTCGTTGTACTCTCCTTCTAAGCTCTAGTCACACAAGAATGCTTTACAAAGATTTTCTCTTTGATCTCATATGTTCAATGCCACCGATTCTCTGGATGATTTTTGCCAGGATTTGACATAGGCCTACAATGTACTAAATTGGTTGCGCAGAAGAATTTGGGGAAATTAAAGTCGCCTTCGCCTACAAGATAGCCGAGGGTGCGGCGGTGGCTACTATAGTGTCTTAAATATATAGGTATACTCGCGTATCACTAGACTGGTCAGAGATCAGGACCGCAGGGCGCCGGGTTGTGCAGTCGGTAAGTTACTGGGGCCTTCAGGTGTCCCGTCAGCTGCAGCTGGAGGGCTGGGTATGTCTGTGAGGTGTATCTGCTAACGTCCCAGCTCCAACTGCCTGCTTCTCGCTCCAACTGCCTGCTCCTCGCTCCACTGGATCTGGAGTTGTTGGTAATTCGTTGCTGTCCTGCGCATGCATTGCACGTGATAGTTGCGCGCGGGACAGCAACGCAAGGTTCGTGCGCAAGAGTGGAAAGTGCAGCGACCCCGAGGCTGGCAGCTGTTGCCACAATAGATTCACACCTCTACAGTGTAGAACTCAAGCATACCTCCATAGTTTCTGGCCACAAACTATCAAAGATTGGAACACTCTACCTATCCTAACCAAAAATATGCCATCTGATAAAAAATTTCAGTCCTCCTTGGAAGCAAGCTAGTTCGCGTTCACACCACACTGACAACTAGTCAAATCTGGACGTGATGCTGACCACAGCGATGTCCGGTTAACCTACTGAAGATACTGCATTTCCAGTCTTGCAACACTATATCCTCACCCCATATGCCTGCATAATTGTGACATGTAATACCTATGATGCATCTGTAAATTTTCAACCAAGGAATATTGTTACATTATGGCAGAAAGGCTTTAAACATGATATTAATAAATTTGCAGTTTAAAAGTCTCAATTTCACAATGTTCCGCATCATATTCCATTAAAAAAATTGCATGAAACATTACTTTCAGATATTTTCCTCTTAGACAAGTAACATGAAAAATGTGTCCAGGCGCACCCAAGGTAGTATTTCCATCATCAAAAGTGTCAAATTTCGTAAATTGCTTGTCCTTAAATTAAGTATACTACAGCTCAAAGGAATTGGCATAGGGAAAGGAAAGAAAGGGAGGACCCGCAGTTTAAAACTGTGGTATATTTTGTCCAGTTCAGCATGAAACGATGCTTTTTAGGCTAACTGGATTAAATATACCACGGTTTAAAACTGTGGCTCCTTGCCTCTCTTCCCTTTCCCTTTCCCTGTGCCAATTCCTTTGAGCTGTTGTATACATAACTTAAGCACTTAGTGACAAAATTGAAAGTTCAGCAGCGAAAGCTGAAATGTATGCATGTACAGGAATGTGTATGACCTATTATAAAATGCAGGTGAACATGATGCAATCGTGTATGCATCATACAGTTGATAGCAGCTGCTACTGCTAGTCATAACCTTGTTCAAAGGGATGGTACAATGTAACTACTTAAACTGTCCAAAAGTATTAATTATTATCTACTTTATCCACAAAGCATCTGTCACAGTTTGTGCTAACAGTGTTAAGAACATGAGTAGTGAGTGGCCGACATGGTGCACACTTGGCCCTGATAATTTGATGTGAAATGATTTTAACCTAGTCTAGATGTAAATTAATTTCTCATGCCTTATGGGCAATATCAGTAGCTATCGCCTATTGTAAGTATTGCCTATTTTAGGGGTTGCTAATAATGGTAAGTTCGCGTGTAGTGATTGCCATGCCTTTCTTTCTATTGTGACTCGCTCGTTTTCAGAGTGCTTTGCCTTTGGGTGACAATATCCATCTGCCAAAATACATTGTCCTTAAATTGTTTGTCCAGTTTTCATTAACCCAATCCATTATCCAATTTTACTAAAACCACTACTGGTACAACAAAAGCAACACAAGTTCCTCAAACATTGCTCTCAATGTTCATTGATGTGAATTGCAATAGATTACTACAAAGTTCACCACAAAACATAATTTCCTGCTGTTTTGAACAATCCCACAGTAGATCTAAGCTAAGAACTGCAGCAGCCTGTAATTGATTGCTTGTAGAGCCAGGATGTTTGCACACCTAGAGTCAGTGCAATAGAAAAAATCAGCATGCAGTCACTGTCAACTATAAAGATATAATTGAAAATGATAGAGTAGCTCCAGATCATCTACTGTAAGGATCTACAGATTTTATAGGCCTGAATCTGTATCTGAAAACTTTTTTTTTTCAAAATTTGTCTGTTGTTATTTGTAATCCAAATAGGCCATCACCAGAGCCATTATGTGTGCCTAACCAGCCTCTCGTCACCATGGCCCCTGTGGCTGTGGGGCTGTGAGCGGCAGCCCTGACGGTAGGCGCGACGTTTCTGAGAGAGCAGAGCTGATCCAAGTGCTTCCAACTGGTTCTGACTGGTTCCCGGCGGGCGGTTCCATCTAGTCTACTCCAGCATTAACTCCTCCTGACGGTGGCAGAGACGTTTGCGAGAGAGAAAAAGAGCGGAGCTGATCCCAGTGCTTCCACCTGGCTTTCTTTTGCTCACACTGGTCCTCGCAGGTTCCATCTCACCTGCAGATCTATCTACTCCAAAGAAGAGACTTCTAATTTGTAATCTGAGAAAGTAAATTTGATGAAATTAGAGGTGACCAAACTTTAACTTTATTGACAAGGACAGGTCTCTAAAGAAAAAGCAAAGAGTGGTAGCTTTATTGGTATTGAGACTGGTATTCAATTCGTTCACCAATTTCCACACCAATACTTAACGCGCAAGTCCCAAAGAGGAAGACGAGGAGGGGGTGGTGAACAGATTAAGACCCGAAACAGCCAAGTCGCGCTTAATTGCTAGTATTTGAGTGCCAGATGAGACTTTGTCAAGTTATTTTCCCAATTCCTATAAAGCAAGAGTTTATTTCGGGCACAGAAAGTTGACATCGCGAGGAGACAGTAGCAGCATGGAAGCTGTGGTGGAGTGGGAGTGCACCCCACGATGCCGGTCCCAGCAGCATGGGGCTGAGATGGCGGCGGCTATCGCAGGCTACGCCACCGACCACCAGGCCAAGGCCTACCTACTGTCCCACTGCCTGAACCCCTTCCACGTCACTGACCACAGCGGCCGCAACCTCCTGCACGTGGCCACGTCCTGCGGGCGGCTGGAGGTGGTGGATTGGCTGCTGGCCGGGGGAGCGGACTGCAGGGTCAAGGATAAGGAGTCTGGCTGGACACCGCTGCACAGGAGCCTTTACTTTGGACAGATCGCCTGCGCCATTCACCTCATGCGGGTGAGTGCAGATAAGCCCTTAAAATACTTTTCATTACTAAACCAGGAAAGGCCCATATATTACACAATTTATGCACCTATGGTACTAAGAGGTTAAGGCGCTTGTAGTAGCCCCAGATAGTTAAAAAAAGCCCCTCAAAGAGAATAAAAAACAGAAAAATAGAGAAGACGTTGATGATAATGGTTTAAGCCTTAAATAAATCACATTTGTTCCATGTTGTAATCATGACCTACAATAAATCTTAAACCCATATGTTTCTTTCCATATGTAAGACTCAGCTTGATGTTGAAATTGAATTTAAGTTGTGTTGAATTAAATGTGATGCATTGTTTAGTTTTTAAATAACTTGATATTGCCAATACTGTAGCCAATAGACCATTTGCGTTGTGTATGCAATGGTAACCCCTTTGTTTGTCCGAGGTTTGTCCGAGTAGCAACAACTAATAGTGCATTCCACTAACTGAAACCGAATCACTAGATAAAGGTGATTGTAAAACCATGTTAGTGTGCGCTTCGTGGGGAAAGTTGTGACTACATTTATGAAGATGAGTTATTGGGTTGCCAGATTTGTTCTGATCACAGATGATGAGATGACTTTGTCTTGTGTCTCCTTTTGCCAGCATGGAGCCAGCTTGAAGCGGTATGACAAGGAGGACCTCACCCCTCTGGGTCTGTTACTTAAAGACAGCCGTGTCGCGCTAGGACCAGGCCCGCGCCACGCCCTGCGCCCCTCCCTCTCCTCCATGCGACCAGACCAGAGCCACGCCTTACCCACACCCACACAGGCCTACTCCTGGGGGCTGAACTCTAATTTCAACCTGGGGCATGGCAGGCAGAGAAGCAGAGAGCAGCCGGAGCTGGTGGACTCCCTGGCCTCCAGTAATGATGGCATCAAACAGGTCAGGTCTCTTCAACTTTAAGTAACCCCTTAAAGACAGGGCATCCCATTTGCAAAAGTCACAAAACCCGGTATGAATCAGCATTATAATGATTTTTTTTTTTTTTGTTTATCCTTTTATTCAAATATATAGATATATAGAACACAAGGTAACACAGAGCCCAGGCTACATGTTTACCAACAAAATAGCTTGTGTAAACGATAGCTTGTGTGAAATCTCAGTCATAGCCTCACAAACATTTGCAGGAGAAGTGAAAAACTTTTAGTTTGAAAACTACCAACGGTAGTCTACTTTCGCAATCGTTTGGCCCCTATCAGTGCGTGAGTTACAGGGCACCGCGGACATGCTCCATTGAACGCATGCACTGTGGCAAAGCATATATATTCTGCCCCCCTGGGTACTTGGTCAAAGTGCCTTAGTGCACAGTGGTCTCCGGTCTCAAGACAATAGGCCCTGGACGACCAGCCCAAAGCTCCTCAAAATCTAGCAATCGCTTTCATTGCAGTCACTTTCCAGTTTTATTATTGGGAGGGAAGATCTGATACATGCGATATGTATGTATGAACATGCAATATAAGAATAAATTATGATTATGACCTAGTGGATGATGTAAGATATCTCTCACCCTACCCCCTACTCAGGTGGTGATGTGCAAGTTCCACACCCTGTTCCTGACCATGCAGGGAAGGGTGTTGTCCTGTGGGCACGGCCAGGGGGGCCGGTTGGGCTTGGGCACCGAGACAACGTGTCTGCGTCCCCAGCTCATCAAGTCCCTTGGAGCGCGGTGCAAGATGATGGCTGCAGCCAGGGACCACTCTGTCTTCCTTATGGACGGGTAAGTGTTGTATGTTCACGCGGAAGAACTTTCTTATTGCTGCATGCTGCCTGTATGTGGCAGGTTAATTTTCCTTCTCGTGCTCCTCCTTCTCTTCTTCTTCCTCTCCCTCCTCCTCCTCCTCCTACTCTTCTTCTTCCTCTTCCTCCTCCTCCTCCCCCTCCTACTCCTTCTTCTTCTTCTTCTCCTTCTTCTTCTTCTTCCTCCTCTTCTTCTTCTTCTTCTTCTTCTTCTTCTTCTTCTTCTTCCTCCTCTTCCTCCTTCTTCTCATCCTTCTCCTCCTCCTCCTCTTCTTCTTCCCCTTCCTCATCGTCATCCTTGTCATCCTCGCCCTCACAGTCCTCCTAGTGCTCCTCCTCCTCTTCCTCCTCCATTTCTTCCTCTCTCTCCTTCTTCATCCTCGTCCTCTTCCTCGTCCTCTTCTTTGTCTTCCCATTCTTTCTTTCCTCCTCGTCCTTTGTCATCTTTAGTACATTTGATTGAGAGATTACAACAATGCATAACAGCTAACTACTTCAAGTAAAGCATAAGCCATCCCTCTTCTTGTCCCCAAGGGGTAATGTGATGTCCTGTGGGGAGAATGCCTACCTGCAGCTGGGCCACTCCTCTCTCGGTCAGAAGTGTCTCCTACCCAAGTCTATGGCCAGCAAACCCTTCAAGAATAGGGAGGTGCAGGGGCTCGCCGCTGGCCGCTTTCACACGGTGGTCTACACCAGGGAGGCTGTCTTCACACTAGGGCTCAATGCTGGACAGCTAGGTATGTTCTTGTCTGTTTTTCTTTTCTTTCTCACTCGCTCTCTTTGCAGCTCGTTGCAGCTCTTTTCAGAGCTGGCTTTACATGATTTGTGTATATTACTTGTGAATAAGTGAACATAGAGAGAGTAAAATCAATCTATGGGACCATTGAAGTATTCTTAAAGGGTACCACCAGAATAACCCAATAGTCCTTTACATGATGTACCCTGAAACTTATTGCTTGTTTTCAGTTGTTTTTAATTTAGGTCGATACAGATCATGCATCAGTCAATATTTATATCTCAGACCTACCTGCTGATTCACTATCTCATAAATAGCTCACTGCACACATTGATTTTCTTTAATTAACCTTCCTTTTCACATTTTTTGTTTGTATGACTAGCTCACATCTTTTTATCCCCAGCCTTCTCCTTATCTCTCAATTCGTTTCATATTTGTATGCCCCTGCCACAAAATGGCCGGAGGCATTATGTTTTGGGGTTGTCCATCCATCCGTTTTACTGATACTCTTTGTAGTAATAAAATTGATTTATCAATCTGTTAGAAATATGAGCAGAGAAAAAGAAGACCAGGGGGTTACTCTGTAAAGGACTTAAAATTTACTACTTCCTATAGAGTACCGAAGTGGTGTTTTCATATCCATTGTTATGCCACCTTCTGGTTCTTAACAATGTCAACCAAGCGGGAGTTTCACTGGTCCGACATTATCTGGCTGGCTACCGTCGGGGCCCTTACAATGAGAGTCCCCGCTATGATCACCGATGTTTGCTCTACCCACGTAGTTTAGAACCAGTTGTCTTGACAACATGCTCATGTGACGTTATACTTTGAATTTGAATTTATTATTATTAACAACACCGTCAATAGCAATACAAAAACTTGTATGTACATGACTGAATTAACAAAGAAAGAAAGAAACAAATTATCAAACAAAACTGGCATTAATCTAACAATGAATGTAGAAATAAAGCATGTTACTTATGATGCAGCATTGTACACAATTTTATACATAAGTGAAAGTTGTAAATGGGAATCAGAAGTTAGCACAAGTGCTAGTCGAGCCTGAATCCTTAAATTCATTAGTACGGCGGTAACACAACAATATCTTTGGCTACTGATTGCTTAAGCACTAGTACATGTAATGATAATGATAAATATAAAAAAGTATGCATGTAAATTATTGTAAAAATCTCTTAGATATAAGAGGAATATCTTATCAACTATACTTGACAAATACTTTAAGTCATACTGCTGTAAAAATTAGAATTAAATTACTTCAGTACTCTATAATTTTTGGATCTCTCTGCACAGGTCACAACAAGGGAGAGGACCACATCAGCTCTCCTCGGCTCGTCACATCCCTCTCACACCCAAATATCATCATCAAGGATGTCGTGTGCAGCGACGCAGCCACCGTCTGCCTGACTAAAGAGGGCGATATTTATGTCTTGCATGAGTACCTGTGCAGGAAGGTGGCTTCGAAGTGAGTACCGCCCTGAAGAATCACATTAACCCTTCCTCTGTCAGCCAAAAGTTAGGTCAATGGGATATATTCAACTGCGGGACTGTTGAAGTATTCTTAAATG
This sequence comes from Arbacia lixula, assembly GCA_963669155.1. NCBI lineage: Eukaryota > Metazoa > Echinodermata > Echinoidea > Arbacioida > Arbaciidae > Arbacia > Arbacia lixula. The sequence goes on from OZ022585.1 coordinate 844,333, forward strand.
TAACTTTATTGATATCTGCATGATAAGATTATATCACATTAACAATTTAGATCTCAATTTGTTTGACATTTGCTACAATTTCACATTGACAGTTTATACAGAAATATAAATTAGTTATATTCCTGTTGCAGAATGAGTAGAAAATAGATGAAGAATAAGTTCAAGCTCTGCTATAAGTATTTTCAATGTTTTTTTTGTTGTTTATGCCTCCGCAGCGGAGTTGCTTGATGGCATTTTATCTCTCAGTCGTCTGTCCTTTCATCCTTTATCCGTCTGTCCATCATCCATCGTCCTCATAACTCAATAATTTATGAATTTTCATCAACCTTGATACAGTGATCATATATGAGGACAAAGTGATACTGATGATTTGGCTTAGACGGGTCAGTGGTCATAGATCAAGGTCAAATTGTAAAATGTTTTTGTTTATGTGATAAATTGTGAAATATATGACTGAATATCACCAAACTTGGTACAATGATGATATATGAAAAGTCTCATTTGGGTTTCAAGTTGTATATCATAACCAAATGGCATACTGGTGGATGAAATAGTATTCAATGTGAGAGATTTTGGCTCTACATCAGTGTCTACCCAAGAAGGTGGAGGCACACCAGTCGAGTGCGTACACAGTCAAATTTCTCTAGCTCTTTACACATTTTAAAATGATTTTTTTGCCCCGTACAGCAACCTGTCTATTAAGCAGCTAGCTGTAATTGGAGGCTATCTGAACGCTGAGCTCGCTGAGAACGTCTTGAGCAAACAAGGAGGGGAAGATTTGCAACTCCTTACTCTCCACGCTAATGGCAAGGTATGTTAAGAATGCAATGTAAACTTCTAGTGCCTATCAACAAAAAGCTCTATAGTGTTACTTAGTTCTGAGGCGAAGGATGACTCATAGAGTCAAAGTGTATAACAGGTTGCAATACATTATATTTGTTACTCAGATCTTTAAACACTCGATGATAACTCTGTAATAACTATGTATCTTGTTGTCTCTGCTTGATGAATCATTCTATATGTGATGGATGTCTCTGTCTGACTCAAACTTTCTGATATCTCTGAATATATACTGGTTCTCCCACAAGACACAAGTTAATAATCAACATGAATTTCCTCAAGAGGGCCAGTTTCTTGGTTTTCTACGTCACAGCTCCTAAATTAAGCACCGGGCTGGGCTCAAACCCAGAATATCTCTGCAGGAGTCAAGGGCTCTCACCAGTATATCACAGTGCCTAGATTATTGGAGTGTAATGAGGTTTCCTATTGATTCTAAGTTAATTCTTACTTAGGTTAAAGGTTAATGAACACAGCATATACATGATTTGAGTGTAATGAGGTTTCCTATTGATCCTAAGTTAATTCTTATTGAGGTTAAAGGTCAAAGAATCCAGCATGTACATCAATGGAGTGTCATTAGGTTTCCTATTGATTATAAGTCAATTCTGACAGAGGTCAAAGGTCAATGAACCCAGCATGTACATCAATGGAGTGTAATGAGGTTTCCTATTGATTATAAGTCAATTCTGACATAGGTCAAAGGTCAATGAACCCAGCATGTACATCAATGTACTGTATATGAGGTTTCCTATTGATTATAAAGGAAACCTCATAAATATGTACATATACATGTACATATATGTACATATACAGTACATTAATGTACATGCTGGGTTCATTGATCTTTGACCTCTGTCAGAATTGACTTAAATCAACAGGAAACCTTATTACACTCCACTGATGTACATGCTGATTAATTGATTCTAAGTCCATTGTGTATCGTTGCACAGGTGCACTGCTGGGGGAGTAACAAGACGTCGTGGCCACAGTGCGTGTGGAACCACCGTCACCCGCTGACCATGACCAGGATGGCCTTCAACCCCAACAACATGGTGCTGGTGACCTCGGAGGGAGAGGCTTTCCTGGGCAGGTTCAGTGGCTCCAAGAGAAGCCAAGGTACAAGATTAAAGGGAAAGTACACGCTGAAGTGCAGTTGGTTTTAAAGACAGGGTGTCCTTTTGCAAGTTAAAAAAATATAAAAAGATACTTTATCAGAACTCCCCTCCCAATAATACTGACTTTGAGCTACATTATAGCGATTGCTAGATTTTGAGGATTTTGGCTGGTTGTCCGAAACCTATAGTCTAGAAACTAGAGACTGCTTTGGTTTTAAGTGTTTATAGCGATTTCTAGATTTTGAGGAGAAACTTTAAGTCTAGGAATTAGAGACCGCTTTGGTTTTAAGTGCTTATAGCGATTTCTAGATTTTGAGGAGAAACCTATAGTCTAGAAATTGGAGACAGCTTTGGTTTTAAAGTGCTTATAGCGATTTCTAGATTTTGAGGAGGTTTTGGGCTGGTTGATTATAACCTGTAGCCGTAAATTTGATTTGATCTACAAACATCAGGTTTCAACTGTAACTGATAAAAATCAAAATCACTGAGACTCTGATTTGGGAAACGAGAACAGCTCACCAGTCGTGCATAAAGTCATGTGCAACTTAAGAAACAAGGCCAAGCGCTCTTATCTTCCTGGTAAATGCGTATAAGTCACTTCTGAACGCTCATCTTTTTTACTGCACACAGGTGATCTTCCGGGCAAGTCCACCGTAGAGCGGGGGAGCAAGGAGGGGCAGGGTGTGAGCCTGGAACGGCTACCGGTCATCCACCGGGCATCAGACGTGGTCAGTGACCCTCAGGGCAAGAACTTTGTCGTCTTGCAGTGGGATCCAAGAACAAGGTAGATTGATAGATAAATGGTGAATTATACCTCATAAACTTTTTTCAAAAATGCATAATTGCTTATTTCATTCTTCAATTTGACATGTTTATGACATGATTCTAGCTCATATAACATATTATGATGTGATATACGTTAATGTATGCTGCCCTACTCTTACAAAAGGAAGCAACTAACAAAAGAGACTTTTCTTGTAAATGAGCAAATTGTGTCTGTCACTTGCATTGGCATCAGTGCAACACCACATCATGTTAGATTGAATATCTCACAGCAAGATTAATATTTCTTGTCCAGATTTTGGCTGTATGTAGGGACAATGTGGGTACAATCTAAGAATTTGAATGATTTGTCACTTGCTTCCTTTTGTCAGAGTAGGGCAGTATAGTATAGTCATTAATTATCCTTTACAGGAACTTCCTCTTCCACTGGCTCATGTACTCGTATAAATACAACATACATCAACATAGAATTAGAAAAAAAAAACACCATAACATCACATAATATCTACGTAAACATACATTCAATGGTGGAACAACGCATTTGATGAATTCACTGTACTTGCATGGTCGATGATGTTTGTATGTCTTGCTGTAGTTTGACTGATCTACCAGAGCTGAGTGCATCAGAAATGGAGGCTCATTGTAGCCAGCTGATGGAGGAGGCCGATTCCACTGATCTCATTCATGATGTACTCATTAAGGTGAGCAAAGGTCTATGAGGAAGCATTAGAACTCTCTCTCCCTCTCTTCCAGCTCTTCCTTCTCTTCTTTCTATTCCTCCTTCTTTTTCATCTTCTTCATCCTCACATTTTTTCTCTCCTTTCTTTCCCTCCTCTACCTCTATTTGTTCTTCCTATTCCTCTTTCTGTTCTTCTTCTTCTCCTCTTCATCTTCTTCCCCTCCTTCTTTTCCTTCTCCTTTTCCTTTTCCTTCTCCTTATTTTCCTCATGATCTTCTTTCTCCTATCCATCATTATTCTCTTCTCCTCTTTCTTTTTGTCTGTTCCTTCTTTCCTCTTCATCTCTGATAATGTTACTCTCTTCATCTTCTTTCTTTGCATTATTTTCTTCTCCTTCTCTATCATCTAATTTATATTCATGTCAGTCCACCTTATATTCTTTCTTAACCTGTTCTTTACTGACCCTGTGTATATGCGGGCTAGCTTTTATTCACTCAGATACTGAGCAGCACGACTCCTACATAATCTGCTGTATGGACAATAGACAAATAATTAAGCCTCTTACGGAAGTATGAGGAAGCATGCACACATACTATAAAATAAGTACAATAAAAAATGTCTTGTAATTGCTTTTTTACTTCAAGATTCAGTTTATTTTTCCACAAAAAAAAATCATTCTCAGAAAGAGAATGCCAGTAGGTGATTTAGTGCAAACTGTCTTTTATTGTGAAAGGTAGTTTCTAATGTAAGGCTATGCTCAATAAAGGAGCAGGGGAAGGATTTTCTCTTCATGCTTATGTGATTTTATTTGTGGATACCTACATTTTCACTCTGGTCTGCCAACTCAATTTCTGTCAATAGATTGGGAACCACAGGCTCAGTGCCCACAAGTACATCCTTGCCTCTGGTAGCGACTACTTCAGCAAACTGTTTGCTGACCGTGACAACCTCTCTGATGCGCCAGGAGACAATCGTCGGGGTCCTGGAATGGAGGTCATCGATGACGATGGTACATCCACTGTTGACCTCACCGACATCGTAGACTATGATGTATTCCGCATCCTGATGCAGTATATTTATACCGGTACCTGCGATGTCTTTAAGCCAGGATTCATTCTCCAGCTCAGTTCACACAAGCAGAATGGTGAACGCGATGTAGAATCCAGAGGCAGAGATTACGATCTGATCTCGGACGAAACTTTCAACATGGGAGAGCTGACCATTAATGAGAGAAACCGACACCAGTCAGCCTACTCCGTCTACAGGGAGCATGAGGAGGGGAAGAAGAAGGAGAGAGAGGAGGGGATGAAAAGGGGAAAGAGAGGAAAGAAGAAAGGAAAAGGAGAGCGTATGGATCAGGACAAAAGAGGGCAGAAGACTGGGCCACTGTCAGCAGTGAAAGTAGTGATGGAGGAAGCAAAGAAGTTTGGAATGAAGACACTTGCCACAAGGTCAGTTTTTAAATATTAAAATTTTTTAAAACGTGTGAAGGTTATTCTAATATATTTTCTTAATAGACCATTTTCTCAATGTATACTCAACTTTCCCTTAACTTTGTAGTGTATTGTGATTAAATTCTCCTGTATTTTAGTTATTCAGTTTCAATGGATGAAATGCCCTCTGAATCTAATAGTTGTTGTTGGTCGGAAAAACATTGCACAAGATTTAGTGTTACTATTAGTGAAGTATTTTTAAAATGATGTGCATACAATTTGCATACATAATGGAAATGGTCTATTGCTTCTGCTATATGAATTATTTAATCTTGTGTGAAAATATTATTGAAAACAATGCTACAGTGGAGCTGGTGATCAACGTCCCAGCGTGACTGCAATCGATTGCAGTCACCTCCATGAGCTTATATAGTGATTGACCAAAATAACTCGCAATCAAGTGGAAATTTGCTTTCAGGCTCCACTGTTTATGAGCTAGATGTACTAAATCTATATTTGATAAAATGTGTATACAGGCTTCCATAATACATTCACCATCATTCTTTCTTTTTCCCTTGAAAGGTTGGAGAACGTGAAATGCGTTGATGGTATGCTAGTCAACTTTGGCGAGGCCCCTGCCCCCCATTCCTTTGAGCGGGCCCGCCATGGGCACCTGAGCGATGTGGTGCTGGCAGCCACGGGGGGCCAGCTGTACCCCTGTCACAAGTGCGTGCTGACCGCTCGGCTGGACTACTTTCAGAGTATGCTGGGGAGTGGCTGGATGGAGGTATGTATGTGCAGTTAGCAGGGTCCTGTCGTATAAAGAATTGCGCTTGATTGCAACTTGAATTGCAATGGATATCAATCGTAACTCTGTGCTTTAGATAGAGGGGATGGAACTTGTGATTGATTCAGGGTCCTGTTGCATAAAACTTACCATTGATGGTAACTTCTGTGGAAACATTGAATTTGATTGGCTGTTGAGCGATGTTACCATGGTAGTTACCATTGATGACAGAATTACCATTAAATGTAACTTTTATGCAACGGGGCCCTGATCAGTCGCAACTCTTTAGAAGATAGGGCCGAGTAATTTAACAGGAATGGGGTTTGGCCTTGACCTGTCATAGCTATACATTATTTCAATCATACCCTACTTAATTGCATTCTGTAAACGTGATAAAGATCCCTTATGATAAGGAACTAGTCAAGTCTTGTGCCTTTCATTGGAAGTAACCATCTTATTTTATTCCAATATGTACATTTTACTTCTTTGATGTTTTTACCTTGATGAAATCATATTGAACGTGAACTGGACTCTATTGCTATCTAGGGGTCATGAGGACATTTTATGAATGTGGTCCTGGGTATGACTTTAAACTGAATCCAGCTGTGGCACTCTCGGAAGTTAGTGTGGGAACATGAGGCTACCCTTGACCACAGTCTGCCTCCCTGTGGTCTCCCTTTGGTAGGGGGACCAGGATTCTACGGGTAGATGGGGCTCGTCAAGCCGGGAGGATCACCCATCTAGGAGAAGGAAAACTCTGATCCCAAACCTCTGCTGCCGGGTGGCTATATCTCACTGGAACCGGCTAAGGGTCGGCGCCCCGACAGAAATGCCAGGTCCCTTGGCACCTTCAAGCTGAGTTGGAGGTCAGGCAGGGCAGCCGCTCCATTAAATCCTGCTCCATTATAATGGTTACACACACATCGGATTTAGAGATAGGCGGTGCCGGTAGCCGTCATAGACGGAATGCCGGTAACGTCTCGGGCTTGGCTTCCTCACGGGCGCGGGAAGCAGGGTCCGGCCATTGCGGCAAATCATGCAAGCTCCCGACCAAAGTCAGAGTTGCCTCTTGGAACGTGGGAACTCTGAAAGGAAGAAGTTCAGAAGTGATGGAGACATTAACGAGGAGAAGAGTTGACATCTGCGGTGTGCAGGAGCACAGGTGGAAGGGCGGCCTCTCTGCCAACCAGGTTCGCACCCTCAGATGCAAGGACTCCAAGTACAAGTTCTACTACTGTTCACATGAGTCAGGCCTAGGTGGAGTCGGCATGTTGTTGGCGGAGGCCTGGGTGGACAAAGTCATTGAAGTCCAGCGCATCACAGACAGGATCCTCTTGCTGAAGCTGATCATTGGCAGGGCGGTTTTCACCTTTCTTTCTGTGTATGCACCACAAGCAGGGCTTCCTGAAGCAGTGAAAGAGCGCTTCTACGACCAGCTGCAAAGTGCTGTAGCCAAGGTCCCAGCCTCTGAGATACTGATCCCAGTTGGTGACTGGAACGGTCATGTCGGTGCTGCGGCTGGAGTGTACAGCGACACTCATGGTGGGCATGGCTTTGGCACCTGTAATGCGGGAGGGGAGAGAGTCCTGGAATTTGCTCTAGCCAATGGTCTCCGTGTTGGCAACACCTGGTTTAAGAAGAGGAACTCGCATCTTGTAACATACAGCTCTGGCGGCCATTTGACCCAGCTAGACTACATACTCTATCGCAAGAGTTTCAGCCGATCTGTCAGTGATGTGAAAGTCATCCCCAATGAGGAGTGCGTGCAACAGCATCACCTGGTAGTGTGTGATTTTGCCGTTCATGTTCCCCGTGTGAAGAAACGCAAGTTCACACCTCGTATCCGCACCTGGAAGCTGAGGGACCCGGCTACTGCTAGCCTGTTCCAGGAGGTCTTCAAGGGGAAGGTGATGACGGCTGCTGCAGCCGCTGGCACGGTTGATGCCCCTGTTAGTCAAGTAGAGTTTGTATGGTCGAAGCTGAAGGGACCTTTACTGGATGCTGCCACCGAAGTCTGTGGCCTGTCCAAGAAACACAAGTGGAGATCTGTAACCTGGTGGTGGGATGATCAAGTGGAAGACGCTGTACAGAAGAAGCGGGCTCGTTTCAAGGTCTACTGCGCCCTGAAGAAGGAAGAAAAGAAGAAGGGAGGTAAGACGGCTGAGGCCAAGGAGGCAAAAACTGCCTACAAAGATGCCAAGCGTGTGGCCAAACGTGTCGTCTGGCTGGCAAAGTTTAAGGCTGAGAAAGAGGAATTCGCTACAGTATCTCCAAACGGTGAGGGTGTCTTCCGTATCGCCAAACAGATCCAGCGCATAAATCAGGATGTAGTTGGTGAGAATTGTGTGCGCAATGACACTGGTGAGCTTGCGCTCAGTGATGATGACAAGATGAAGGCTTGGGTTGAGCACTATGCTAGGTTGCTCAACGTCGAGTTTGAGTGGCCCGGCGACGAGCTCCCAGAGGTTGCTCCTACTGCAGGCCTACCCCCCAGCGTGTCCTCGGCGCAGATCCACAAAGCACTCAGCAGGATGAAATGCGGCAAAGCTGCTGGCCCATCTGGCATCACAGCTGAGATGCTGAAAGCTGCTGGAGAGGAGGGAGTCGAGTTAGCTAGGCAACTTGCGGAGGCTGTTTTCAGTAGCGGTGAGATCCCGGCAGACTGGGAGGAGAGCTACATCCTGAACCTCTACAAAGGCAAGGGTGAGGCTCTCGACCGTGGCAACTACCGTGGTCTCAAGCTCACAGACCAAGTCATGAAGCTGCTGGAACGAGTGCTGGACTCCTACATCCGCAACATGGTGTGCATTGATGAAATGCAGTTCGGCTTTGTGCCTGGCAGAGGCACCACTGATGCCATCTTCATTGTCCGCCAGCTGCAAGAGAAGTACATCGCTGCCAACAAACCACTCTACTTCGCCTTTGTCGATCTCGAGAAGGCCTTCGATCGTGTGCCCAGGAAGGTCCTCTGGTGGGCCCTTAGGAGGCTCGGTGTTGAGGAGTGGGCTGTGCATGTCATCCAGGGCATGTACTCCAATACCCGGAGTCGTGTACGGGTTAATGGTCAGTACAGTGAGGAATTCAATGTGGGTGTTGGCGTGCATCAGGGTTCTGTTCTCAGTCCGTTGCTCTTCATCCTGGTGCTGGAGACACTTTCCCATGAATTTCGCACTGGCGTGCCATGGGAGCTCCTCTATGCTGATGATCTGGTTGTCATTGCTGACTCACTGGAGGAGTGTGTCTCAAAGCTGAAGGCCTGGAAGACTGGCATGGAGGGCAAGGGTCTTCGTGTCAACATGAAGAAGACAAAGTTCCTGATCTCTGGTGTTGGCCTCGATGTTCTGAAGAACTCTGGCAAGTTCCCTTGTGCTGTTTGTCGCAGAGGTGTTGGCGTGAATTCTATCGAGTGCTCACAGTGCAGGCTCTGGGTCCACAAGAAGTGTAGCAGCATCACTGGTCCACTGACAGCTGACCCAGCCTATGTCTGCCCGAGATGTCGCGGTGTGGCACGCCCAATTGATGGCAGACCAGTGACCAAGGTGGATGTCGACGGCACCATGCTCGATGTTGGGGCCTCCTTCTGCTACCTGGGCGACATGCTGTGCGCCGGTGGGGGTTGTGATAGTGCCATTGCCGCTAGATGTTGTGTGGCCTGGGGAAAGTTCAGGAAACTTCTGCCCATTCTCACCACCCGGCACCTCTCACCTAAGGTGCGTGGCAAAGTGTACACAGCCTGTGTTCGGTCGGCTATGCTCCACGGTAGCGAGACATGGGCACCGAATGCTTCCGACCTTCAACGGCTACGCAGAAATGACCGCTCCATGATTCGTTGGATCTGTGGCACCAAAGATCAAGATGAAACTCCCTCGGCTACACTTCTCCAGAAACTTGGTATTGATGACATCACTGCAGTCCTGCGCAGCCGGCGCCTCAGATGGTCTGGACATGTGCAGCGTGCCACGTCCTGTATTAACTCTGTCACAGACTTAGTAATTCCTGGCATCAGAGGGCGAGGAAGGCCGAGGAAGACATGGCTAGAATGTGTGAGGAAAGATGTGAGTGAATGTGGCCTGTCTGGCATTGACCCGCAAGACAGAGTCACATGGAGAGCTGGTGTGCGACGTTGCCTGGTGTTGCCAACCCCATCGAATGGGACAAGTCCAGCACCCTAAAGACGAATTTGGATTTGATTGATTGATTGATTGATTGAAACATTTAGACAGTAAGTGTAGGCAAGAAACGGCTAGGTTGCATCATCACAAAATACTTGCTCCTCAATCTCAATAGAAAACAAAGCTGGTAAACATTGCAGTCACTACTGAAATGCAGGTTTTGTCCGTGGAATGTTGCTTTTGAGAATATTGGCCAAACTGATCAAATTAGCCATGATTTCTACCAAAAATGATTTCAAAATATGACAAAATTCAGACAAATAAATGAACTTACAATTTCTACTTTGGACAAATGGTTTATCCCAGGCGTCGGCGGAGGCTCCGCTGCAGATGGCCATCCCAGCGCGGGTCCTGGACCTGCTTTTGGACTACCTGTACATGGACCAGGCCCCAAGCCTGAAGGGGTCTCAGGACCTGGAGCTGCTGTGCGACACCCTGATCGTGGCCGACCAGCTGTTTGTCACTAGGCTGAAGGACATCTGTGAAGTGGCGCTTGCTGACCTCAGTGAGTAGCAAGAGCCGATGACCTCGCACCTTTTTTGTGCCGTGACGTTTGCCAAAACTGTAAAACCGGTAATCTTGGGGCAACATGTATGTTCACGCTGTTCGCGCAACACAGAGCAAATCTGAGTTTAATATCACCACAAATATAAAACCATCGTGCTATCTTTAGCAGGCTAAAAGCGCAAGTCTATCAGGGATTCCGGAGTTATTCTGGCATTCAATTTGTGCGCATGTTGCATGCTGTGATGCGTTGCACAGCTATCAGCTTTTTTGTGGCTTTAATTGTTCATGATGATGCTTTGTTCAGGGCCTAATTGATGATTTTCATGCAGAGGGGGGATTTTTAAGTAGTGACAAGAATTTCTTGTGTGCGAAAATAGCATCCTGTGAAAATGTTGTCTAAATATGCTTCAAGAAACTCCAACCTTGTTATTAAAACACTCTCGTCATATCCCTTCTAATCATCTTTATACCCACCTAGTCACCCTGAGAAATGTGAGTGAGCTGCTGCAGTTTAGCAGTGTGTACCAAGCGAGTCAGCTGAAAGCCTCATGTCATCAATTCATCTGCCACAACCTGGCCTGTCTACTGGACGCGGGCAGTCTGGACTTGCTGGAAGATGATGTCTTAGAAGAGCTGTCCGTCGCATACAAGGAGAAAGTGAGTATACACTCAAACCTAACTACTAGGTGGTAAAAAAAAAAAAATTCAATAAAAATTGAAAAAAAAACTCAAATCAAGCTGACATTGACACATCATAAAGTCAAAGGATGTCAATTTTTTTTTAGAATTATGTCTTACATTCTATCAAATTATTATTCTTGTAGTAATCCTTGGAATATTTAATGAGATTTTCTCTTTTGGACAAATTTAGACCTGAAAATGTGTGTGTATCAGATAATTAATTCAGAACAATGACCGTTGTGTATCACCCCTGTCAATCCACTAGCGACTGCCATCACATTGTCATTGATCATGCATGATGCTTCTGTCAGAAAAGACATTGGGGTTGACATGTGTCAATTTTTTTTTATTAGATTTGAATTTGTTTAAAAGTGAAATTCTCAATAAATATTCAAAGGATTAAATACAACAAAAGTAGTTGGTGACATGTCACAAGTTCACAACACATCCATCTAAAAAAAATTATCACAATAAAAAAATCTGCTTATGCTATCATGGAGATTACATGACAGGTGATGTAGCCAAAATCTAAGGGGCAGGCCACAATATCACCTCCCCACAAGACTCCAAGTACCTCGATTAGGGTTAACCCGACAATACCAAGCTTTGAATCCCCTTCTGAATTTCTTCACAATGTCATGCCATTGGTATTGAGAAAGTTAAGAGTGTTCAAATATATTTGCAGCTGCCATACAGTCGCTTTATCCAACCCTCCATGAACGCCCCTGACCTAAGCCACATCAGCCCGTACCCTCCAGAGCAAGACACCGCCCTCAACGACCAGGACTCGACCCCTGCCCTGAATCTCAAATCGGGCCACCCCTCCATCTCGGATTTTGAGACGCTGGCACGGCAGGCCAGGGCCAGGCGGAAGGGACGACGGAGAACAAGCAGTACGGGAAAGCACGCCTCTGGGGCAGCGACGGTCAGCGAAAGCGGAGAGGACATCGTGCCCGTGTTTCCGGCAAATGCGCCGTTTTCAGAGGAGGGTCGAGCGACATCGATGTCACATTCACGCTCATTTAGCGAGATCCAGCCAGAGGGATCAGCTCGGACGACGCAGAAGGAAGGAGAAGGCTCTTCAACGGTAGCAGATGGAATGGGGGTATCATCACTGACGGGTTTGCAAGAGCAGATGGACAGAGATGGAGGCGGCATGGCCACCCTCAGAGCCAAGGAAGAAGGGTTTGAGCTGGCGAGGCGAAAGAAGAGACGCGAAAAGGTGGCGAGTGATGTGAAGGAGATGAGCGGTCGATGTGCATCCCAAGGCAAGGACCGATCAGACGTGGTCCCTGGTTCATATGCTCTGCTCTCTGTGAAAGCGGCATCCAGCCACACAGATATTAAGGTATGATGTGATCCAAACAGTTGGCTTGTAATGTGTCTGTCGGCTACCTTGTGATATATCTAGTGTAGATGATGACATATGACGAAAGGATAACGAAAAATATTGAAAAGATATCAAATCAAAATTTATTAAATTATACATTTAGAATAAAATGCGGGGTGATCTAGTATCTAAGATGTCTTTAGCTAATTATTGGATTGCAGTCAACTCTCATTATAAAAAATAATTTCATTTCCAAGTCTTATAAATGTCAGCACTGATATCAAAGGAGGACTAATATCAACAAAGGTTTAGTTTCTAGAGTACCTAAACAGTTTTATTGAGTCATGACATTCCTTTTTTTTTTTCTGGCTTCTAATTAATACAAATTAATCAAGAAGATTGTTGATAGGAAATCATCACAAGATCATCTAGTATTGGGCACTTCTAGTGAGCGTCACCACAATGAACACTATTTATTTGCTGGGTATCTAACAATGTTGTTAGACATACTGGGATAAATAAATCTCTCATTTTTTTTCTTTGCTGTTTTATTCCAGAAAGAGAATGATGTTGTTTCCCCTGCAGTTGCAAAGTCTTGGAGTTGGACAAGGTAAAAATTTGTTTAATATTAATTGCGATGTGGATGAATCACAAGAGATATTAAAACAATCATTCAGCATTCTCTTATTTAAGTAGGGTCCTTGTTTGCACCCGCCTAGGACTTTCACTCTAGATTGATCTTCCTGAGGGTGTTAGTAGTTCTTATAGCCAGCAACCTCTTAAAAACACTCGATACTTAAAATATACAAATTTGCTTTCACCTCCCCTCCCCTTTGATTTGATTGGTGTTTATTTTCCTACAACAACCATAGTCCAATCATGATATATGACAGAACAATTCACAGGTAATAAATTTTGGTTAAGATAGGTCAAAAATGAAAGGTCATAGGCCATGGTTAAACCCTAAATTTTCACTTTTTAACATGATAATTCGATAAATGATTGATCCATTTTTGTGTATTCTTCACTTTGTGTTCAGTGCCAAGAGTCCGGTGACGGGTCTCAGGGACATCATGCAGTCTCAATCTGGCCACCCGCCCCACCAAGCGAGTATGCCACCATCCCAGCCAGCTCCCACTCATACGGCAAGGACCGCCCCCCTCCCCCAGGCCACGTCCTCCCTCACCCCACCCCAAGCCACATCGCCCACACAACGACCCTCGCAATCGAGGGGTGCCACCCCTATCGCAAAGAAGTCACAAAAGCAACGCAAGAAAGAGATGCAGGCAGCTTTGGCTGGGGGTGGTGGGCAGTTGATAGAACAGCCAGCCCCTGTGGCTTGCCCATGGTGAGATATTACCATGAGGGTTTTTACTCCCCATTTTTTATTCAGTGCTTGAAACTTGAAAAAAACAAATTCATGTAATTAATCCTGAATTATTTTGGGATGCGGGTCATATGCGCTGTAAAAAAAATAATAATCACAGATTACCTTAATTCATGGATTAATTCAGGCAGGGATTGTGCTTTTGCCACAAAGGGCCTAGTATCTACACGACACATGTTTTTATGCTTCCGAAATGAAGTTGCCGGAAGGCATTATGTTTCCAGGTTATCCGTCTGTGCGGATCTCCTTTATGCGATAACGAATAATGGACCTAATTTCATCAAACTTGGTAAAATTATAACATAGGGCGGGATAACTAACTGATGAGATTGTGGGTGATCAAAGTTGGTCAAAGTATAAATGGGTCTGTAATATAAAGTATACAATATAAAGTATAAAGTATATAATATATGATATATAATGTATTTAAAGAATACAATGTGAATGATTTTGACCCTGCGCCAATATCATACAGTCGGCAAAGAATGCTCCTCTGGAAGTGGAGATGTTGCACCCATGTGTGAGTGATATGCTCTTGCATCCAGCAAACAGGGCTATAATTCTCCCTATCGCATATAGCCGATATCAAGCGATATTACCTCACGATACCGATAGTTGATCGATAGCTCTCGGGACGTATACTTCCGTTAAGAGTTTGTCGTCGGCAGAAAGTGACCTAGAAATCACTTTTTTTGGTGAATTAAGCAGGGAACATTTTGTGTAGGGTTATGGTTAGGGTCAGGATTATGTTTAGAATTAGGTTTAGGGTTAGTGTTGAGGTCAGGGTTAGGTTTAGGGTTAAAATTCATAAAATTAGTTGGATACCCTGGTCCCCTATATTGTACAGGATTGCCGAATGTTCGTGGACCGGAAGTTCATATCCCAAGAATTAAAGGTACAAAAATTAGAGCGCCACACACGTTCAGATTCGGAGAGCTATATGCGATAGGGAGAATTGTAACATCCTCCTCAATTCTGTCTTTGGACTGCGAAAAGGAGACAGATGCTCAACGCTTTTCAAAGATAAATGGTATTATATTCCACATACTAAGAATGTTGCTATATGATTGGTCAAGAGTTGATCACGTGATGAGGCATAGTTTTTCCTATCAGATCACCTGAGCATAAAAGTTTGTTACACTCAAGGTGATAGTACTTTTTGGTTTTGCTGATCTCTTCACTCCTCACAGTCCTAACGCGTTATCAATATTTTGAGTACGCGCAAAATAAAAGTGCGTTACACTCAGACTATCAGTAGCTCCTACTAGCTAGCGCGTCCTAACGCGCGTCCTATGCGTGTGTTCCCCATGGCAGCGGCTCTGGGCTAGGTAGAGAAGTAAACATTACTTTTGTACGTCAAATTTTCATTTTTGGTATAGATAGTTGGTTTCAGATGTGGAATATAAAGCAAATAATCAACTTTTGGTTTCAGGCAATGAGACTAAGGATCACTTCCTCGGCGATCTGAATGTATACACTATCTTTCCTCAGCTACGCTTTGGAAAGATAGCTACATCCACATCGCCTCGGAAGTGACAGTTTGTCCCATCACCTTCACCAACGTTGATTATTTGCTTATCATAGCAGCGTGTTGACCAAATTTTCCTCTTGAACCTCTAGGGGGAAGGTGCCATCACGGAGCCCCGCCCAGGTCTCGTCCTTCCGGGCACTACAGGCGCAGGACGAGGAGATGGAGTCTATCTGGGGAGGGTTGCCCCCCGGCCCTGGCCCTGGCCCCTCCTCGTCCTCAGAGAAAAAACCCTTCTCTGCTGCAAGGAAAATCAGGTGGGTGCAGGGTCGTCCCAATCAGGCTCAACTCTGTGATTCGCATTTCTTCCTCTACCAGTATGCCCTTTATACAAATGATACACATGTTTGAGTGGCTGGGTACAGATTCTGTGTACAAGGTCACTGTGCATGGTTTAAAGATATGAGGCACAGCCGTGTGTGTTGTCGATCATGTCAAAGTTACCCTGTGGACATACATGTATTTCTACCGAACCACACAGAATAAGTGTACATTTGTTCTAAAGAATGGGCAACAACACCAGAAAGAAAATGTAAAAAGTAATCATGCAAATAGTTTTTTGCAATTTCATCTCCAAAATAAGCAGAACAGATCAAAAATGTTCATAATTTGTGAAAGGATGCAAATTTGAATGCATCCTGGGAAAATTTATTGGAAAAAGGGAAATACAAGATTCTTAATCCCATTCTATAATACAGATTAATCACTCCATCTCATTTATCTGGGGAGAAATGGTCAGAAGGAGAATAAGTTCACCATCCCTAGTGGTTGGTGAAATGCCTGCATTTCCTTACAGATTGATCAATCAACTGCATTTAAACGGAGAGTAAGAGCGATCATTGAGTTCACTGTCCTTAGTTCTTGCAGAAAGTCCATTGTGAAAAATAAACAAGATTCATATTCATAGATGGTTCTGAAGCTGTACACTTGGTCATCTGTGCTTGAAATACCAAAATTTGTCAAAAAGGTTCACAGCGTTATTGTGATATTTCCCTTATTTCTTCTTTGTGTGCAGTTTTGGGCTGGCAGCCCCACCATCGCAACGCTCCAGTGAGATGGAAAAAGCATCATCAACTGGACCAGTGTCTCCAGAGAGTGCCAAGGAAGTTTGCAAGTAAGTTTTACTCATTCTCCTCATCAAAGATGTTGAGACGCTTTGTCAGGCTTCTGCCATGCAAAAAACTGTGGAGTTGTGTCTCTGGGTTGTCTGTCCGTGCATCTCAGTATAATTATTTTGATGAATTGTTAAGATATGGGGCCAGATGTATGAAGGTCCTGAGGTAAGAGAAAAAAAACGGTGACACCTCACTGTTCATGCATTAGCTCGTTATCCTGAATTCAAACAGAACGAGACCTGCGGTGATTGCAGAATGCTGCTCCATTGATTACAAGCCCAGTGATCTTAACCAGTGCTATCCCTTACATGTACCTTAAATCATTTTGGACGAGGTATAGTTGGGTAGTTTCATTACAGATTGACTCTATATCATATATATATTTTTTTTCAGTCCTTGGCAAAGAAGTGGAGCTGCATCTCCACCTGCTCCATCAGTCAGGTTCACAGACATCGTGAAGGCCGAGTCGGATTTCAAGGACAACTTGGACAAGGCCAGGAACAAGACCTTAGCCCAGATTCAGGTACTTGTTATAAGTAATCCATCTTTTATCTCTTTCTCTGTCTGAATCCATCTTCCCTGCTCATCTTCCTCCTCTGCCTTGTCTCCTACTTCTTATCTAATGTAGTTTCTCCTTCCTCCTTCCTTCATTTTCCCTCAATCCATTCTCCATCCTTCCACTACTTCTTCTACTACTTCTTATCTTATGTAGTTTCTCCTTTGCCCTTTATCCTTCCTCCTTCCTTCATTTTCCCTCAATCCATTCTCCATCCTTCCCCGATCCTGTTTCTCCTCTGACCTGTCCTTCTTCCTCCCAAACCCTCCTTTACCCCCCCCCCCCACCCCCCTCGTTCCTCTCTCCTTTTCCCCTCCCATGTCTCCTCTTGGGGTGGAGGTGACGTGGCATGGTACCCAGGGACAGTGATTGACGATCTTGAGGTTTCAGGTTCAAACCTTATCTTGGTACCCTTATCCCCCAGCATGATAGCTAACTAATGCTGCTCTCCACCTAGGAGTATCACTGGGTACCTGGGGGGTGTTTCACCAAGCTGTTCGTAAGTTACGAACGACTTTACGAACGACTGGTGATCCCTTCTTCCTTCTTGTGCTAAATGCAATACCACACTCTGTTCACCGATAATCTGACTTAGCACAAGAGGGGATCACCAGTCGTTCATAAAGTTATTCGTAACTTACGAACAGCTTGGTGAAACACTCGTCTGGTAGCCGGGAAAAGATTATGTGAAATGATCCTGACCTACCGCACAAATCTTGGGCAGGCAAGGAATATATTAGTGGAGGAGAGGAGATGGTGCACAATTTGTGTCAGTTCTGTATCAGATGACCAGGGCTATGATTGTATTATCCCTTTAAATGTCGTCTGCAGACAGCAAGGGAGACAGACCCTTTTATTCTACCCCATTCTCCATACAATTCTTCCACTTCATCCTCCCCACCCCCCAACCCCTCCTCCCGTACTACCCCATGTAAATGTAGCAATACATTATCAAAGTCTGTGAGGTGAAATGCCCTTCCTGGTTCAACTTCGCTAGTTAACAACAAATGTGAGTGTTGATAATTTTGATGTTAATTCCTCGTGATGTTTCCCTCATGCCTCGTTTATTTTTGTTTTGAACACCAGTTTGAGGAGCGTGCGATCATGGAGTTGTACGCCCAATACCAAGGAGGAGGGACGCCAGGTGAGTACATCACCGTGGAGCGAGTGCAGGGCGTCATGGCAACCCCTCTATGGAAGAAGAAGGCATCTGAGAGCAGATGACAATAGGAAAGATGCCCCCATTAGAGCTGTCATCTTGTTCTTGCCCCTGGACTGGTCGGTGATGATGGAGACAATCCATGTAAACGTATACCCTCTGCTTCTTTGCTTGCCCTTGAGATTATCAATTAAAGACAGGGTGTCCCATTTGCAAAAGTCATGAACAGGAATCAGCAGTTTACCCGTAACAATATCATACATGTAGCGTCACAAACTTTTTCAGAAAAGGTACAGAACTATCCTTGCTTACATTTGAAACGCAGCAAGCATCGTCTACATCCATAATTGTGTTTTCCCTGTCTGCACGCGATGCGGGCATTGCTCCCATTGAACACATGCACTGTGGAGCGGACAGGTGCAGACCATAGCACACAGCGTTCTCCGGTCTCTAGGCTATAGGTTTCGGATGACCCGCCCAAAACCTCCTCAAAATCTACTGATTTGTTGTTGGAGGAAAGTTCTAATACAGTATCTTCCTTAATTTTATGTGTTTTTTTTTACAAAATGTTATTTTTGACCTGCAAAGGGATACCCTTTCTTTAACCCTCTTAGAGCTGGTTATTAGAAGTGCCATGTCAATGATAACACCATTTATTGCCTATGGGACTGAAGGGGTCAAACTGACTTGTATCAATGCTCTCTAACTAATGAGATATTGGTCTTGATTTTGGCCTCTAAATCCCAAAGAGATGTGGCATTAACTTCAATCGTACAGTATTATATCACAAGAGCAAATTTATGTAATTTTTTAGCAACTTTTTTGTATTCAAATCATTGTGTAGAGTGCCAATATCTGAAGTCTTTTCTGAATATGTTCAGTCAATTCCACAAGTACATGTCATTCAGCCATAATAACACTTGTTTGGTATTTGGAACAACTATGAATGAGTATCAATTTGCACTTTAAGATAATGGGACTTTGATAAAATATATTAAACAGCATCAAGAAAATGTGCAATGATATTACTTAAGATTTACTTTCCTATAAAAACACATATCAGCATATTAGATGTACCTTGCTGTCTGTATCGGTAGATTTCAGACAGAACAGTTCTTGTTAAGTGCTCACATTTGTTTTTCATTTTTAACTAGCATTTGTCTAACTTAATATTAAGCTTATATAGTCCAGTGCACAAAAGTACTTTTATGAACATAATGTTCCGTAAGAATAATTGTTTCTTTTGAGATGATCACAACAGTAAAGAGGCATGGATAATTACATTACAGTCTAAAGCAGCCAACAAGAATTTATCACCCTTTATTTTTCAGCCATTTCATTGTAGTAATAATTGTTATTGTTCTTGAATTGAATACGTTATCAACAGCTGAAATGTGTGAAAGTGCCAATTAAAGGGGATATACTGTACTGCGAAGACAAAAATGCCTTCAAAAGGTGAGCGTGAGCAATTTTCTTGCCAATGGTCTAAAATTCATATTTTGTCCATTTTAGAAACTTGCAGAAAGTTATTTGCCCTCAACTGATCCACATTTGGAGTAATTAATTATTATTAGTGAAATCTTTAAAATGTTCAGGTTGAACATTTTGAGGATTTGTGACTTAATCACTAATAACTCCAAATGTGGATCATTTGAGGGCAAATCACTTTTAGCAAGGTTCTAGAATGGACAATATATGAATTTAAGACCATTGGCAAGAAGATTGCTCATGATCACCTTTTGTAGGCTTTTTGTCTTCCCAGTACAGTATATTCCCTTTAACTCTTAGCCTGCCCCAACGCATAGAGCCCAGTGCCACGCTGCTAATCCCCATTGTGCCAGCCCCAAATCTGCCCTGTGCCAAGTTTATTTTGAGGCCTCGTTAGTTGCGCTTCATTTTCTGTGTTGGCATTTTCGAACCACTATATTTTGAAACTTATACACTTTTACAGAAAAATGTGTACACAAAAGATGTAGAAAATCTTATCAGCTTCATTATAATATCACATTCGTACAGAGATCTGACTTTCTTATTTTGTTATAAACTAATAATAAACATTTAGCTGTACTTTTCAAGTCATTTCTGTGCTATATTCGGTTGAACTGCATACATGCTTCTTTATTTCCAGATCATATTCATAATGTTGTATGTTTATATGGTAACTTCCATTTGGCATTTTGTGACAAATATCCCCCTTGGACCCCACAAATAGGCTATGCCTTGACTAAACGATTGGGTACACAATGTACATCCTGTCTTTTATTCCTTTATTTGCATGAGGGAGTGATAAGGTACATCCTGTATATCAAATACAAAACACTAAATTACTCAAGAAAATTCAATCTGAAAGGTGTAAACAAACATGCGTAATCCAAAGCCGATTAGCTGGTGCGTGCGATGCGATGAACAATAGCGTGTGCGAAGCATTAAGTACAAGTGCAATGAGCATGAACAATGACTGCTATGACGAAAGCGAGCAAGCGCGCTTCTGGCACTCGAACGGTAGCGCCCTTGCTTGAACAAAGCAGTCAAGCGATAGCGCGCTAGCGTGTATGAAGCACCGTAACAATAGCGTGTTTGCAGCGCTATGGCACTTTAAGAGTTAAAATTTGAATGTAAAACTAGGGGGCAGTTTATGCAGGTTTCATGATTATCAACCAATGCCAGTCTCGGTGCTAGAGATAGGAAAAGCCAAGTAAAAAAATGCGTACTGAATAAGGTATTTTCAACATTTTCAACAATACTTGATTCCTTGTAGGTAGAATTGGCATTGGAACATGTTGCGTTTTGTACCGGTATGTGGGCCAAGTGAGAGAGTGCATACTGAAAGTATTTTCAACATCACCCAATACTTGTACAATTCTTGTAGGTAGAATTGCATTGGAACATGTTGTGTTTTGGAAGTGGGCCCAGTTATTCATGATCTGTATGAAGTGTAGCTGGCTGTTGAGATATATCACAGGCAGTATGGTAAAGTGCCAAAGATTTTGACTTGTTTTTGGATCACCTAGAAGGTAAATTAACACATAACGGTGCATATGCTTTAAAATAGTAGATACTGCTTGACATTGAAGATGATTCTTCTGGGTTCTTTTTGAGGTGTAAAGTAGATACCTTTGCAGTTTTCCCATTCAAGTTTATTTTTTTCCCATACTCCTCCTCACCCTTCAAATCTTTTTTTTTTGCTGTTTCATGCCTTTCTCCCTGTTTTGTAACCTTATATATATTTTAGTTGCCTTTCATTTGTTTATCATATTTTAACAAATATGATTGTACTAGAAGTTGTCAATTTTTAATCAAATTGTACCATGAAATTGTGGTGTGAATGGGGATTTCTCATGGCTTGGCATTTATTTTATTGATTTATTTTTCTGCTCACATCAAATTAGAATATGATTCGGAGTACATGTGTCAATAGGTGCAAAGTGGGAATAATATATGGCACCAAGAAAACAAAAATGAATATAATTCAAATAACGGTCTATTCATAAAAAGTTGAAGCTTAACAGAATGAAAGGCCAAAGTACATCATAAAATACAACATGAACGAGAGAAAATCAAACAAAAGGGTTTTCATAATAAGCCAAAGCTTGATAGTATGGAAAACCTTGATTTTAATTACATTATATAGACGATAGAGTGAGAGATAGGAAGAGAGAAAGAAAGAAAGACGTGTACCCCGACTGCTTTATGTTATGATGAAAATAATGAAACTTGGTCAGTGATAAACATGCAGGGCGTGTGGTAATCGGCTAGATATGCAGATAGTTTGTTATAATTATGTTTATTTACTTCATGAGCCAATTTTATCACTGATCATTTATGTGATGTGTTGTTCTTGTAATTGACATTTGGGATACGTCCATGTATTTATTCGTCCATGCACACCCCGCAACGTACTGCATGAGTGCACACAAACACACTAATGATGAACAGCTTTGTCACAAGTTAAACGCCTCACAGAAATTGTGTTGTGAAATTTGCAACCTTACACTGATTTGTGAAAAATAACAGCTTATACAGTATTTGATTCAGTGCTAGCTGTAAATGAACAAACTTATTAGGTTTATAAAAAGTATGTTTTGGCTCTATTTTGTTTTATTTGTCATTTCAATGTTTCTAAAAAAAATGTTTTATTTTGTTATATATTCAATGACTTCATGATTTGTGTGTGTAGTTCAGAGAACTATACATGTTTAAAGGAAGAATAGTTTTGCAGAGATATGATTATTTATTATATGTTCTAATACTTATTGAAAATGTAAATTTATGAGCATGTAGATTTGATGTATGCTATACTGAAGTGTTTGTTTAAATGTTATCTTGGGTAACAAAAACTATTTGTATTTTGAGGCATTATGTATGTGTGTCTTATTATATTTTTGGAGCTGACAATTTATAAGATAAATACTATAATTCATCTGAAGTGAACGTGATACAAAATGTGTGCTTCGTGAAAATGCTTAGCTTGTTTGTGTATTGTTATTCAACTCGAGATTGGTCTATAGTGTCTTCATAAACTTGCTTGAATTACTTGTTACATTCCAAATGAATACAATGCTTACGCAAGTTGAAACAGCGAGCTTGTTTCAATCTCTTTAAGTTAATTGTAAGGAGAAAACATGAATTTAAATTGGATTATCCTCATAACTTTTCTTTATTTTAAAGGAATCTTCTGAGTAAAATATTTGCATATCATATTTTTGAGATGATCTGAGTGTATCAAAGATATTGATTGTTATGTTTATCTTAAACATTACGAATAGGTGTGTATTGCCCAGTAAAGTTCATGCTATGTGTATTGTGCTATGTTAACACTGAGCCAAAGTAATTTGTCATTTGTAACCTTATTTAGCCTATGATAGATTATATCATCAATTTCAAAAGTTAGTAAATGAACAAGTGCATGTTTACATCTTAAAAACTGTTTCTTCCACTCTCATTTGACTGGTGATGGTTTATCAACTATATTTAAAATGATTGATTTAAATAAATATTTTGATATGTCCTTAAAAATTTGACATATTTCACGATTAATAACTGAGATGCTGTGAGGTCATGCAAGTGTATAAGCAAATTTGAAATGCTTGTAAATGGTGTATTTTTAATGAATAAAAATACGGTGTTTGTGATATAAATTGCATTGTAACCTGTGTTTGACTTTGTTTTGTATACTGTTACTTTCTGATTTTCTCATCCATTTTAGTTTCTGAACCATGCTCCATAGAGGGTTTCAGTTATTGTTACAGTAACTTACCATCATTGGTAACTACCATGGTGCAATAATGAAAGCTTATTGGTTGCCATGGTAATTACCATTGTGGTAAGTTACAATGATTGAAAACCTAATACATGTACAACACAGACATTTTGTAGGTGATTTGCCATTTGGTCCAATCCCAGTTGGCCCACTCATGATTTCGTCTACCATCACATACTGATATGTATGGGGTAGGGTAGGGGGTCTGGATTAGGGCTAACGATTGAGGTTATGGTGTAGATTAGAGTTGTTGATAAGTTAACCCAGTATTTTAATCGAAAACGGTATTTTTAAGGGGTTCCTTGTATGGTGAGTGGACCAACTGGGATTGGACCAAGTGGCAATAAACCATTTTGTATACCTTAACACTCACCCTACGAATCCAGGAAAAACCCAATTCAACTACTACACATTTTGTGCACTCATAGTGAGAGGGTTAATTCCTATAATTCTATAAGTTCTATAAGTTTCATGGTGGGGTTATTTACACTTTCAGTTGTTCAAGATTTCTTTTTCAGACTATATGCTGCTCTGTAGAGTACCGAAGTATGACGTTATTTGAGCAGATTGTCAAGACAACTGGTTCTAAACTATGTGGGTAGAGCAAGCACCGTTGATCAAAGCGGGTACTCTCATTAGGAGTGCCCGACACTCGCCCACTAGGCAACATCGAACCGGCAAACCTCGCTCTCACTTGAGTGATTTTGTTTAGAAGCAGTTATCTTGACACCATGCTCATATGACGACATCACTTTGGTACTCTATATAGTTTGATTATCATTATTATTATTATTATATATTATTATTATTATTATTGCAAAACAAAATGATGGCACAGAAGAAGAAATTTTATAAATTGCTAAATGTAATGATTTCCTTGCTTCCCGCGGCGGCGACGTCAAACTGCCGTCGGTATCAATACCATCGGCAAATTACATTTCCATCAAAAGATTTGATTAACGGAAGCAAGACCCCCCCCCCCCCCCCCCCCCCCCCCACGAAGCTATTTCATCAATACAGACGTTAGCTTGTGAGTAAGTAGGGATTAGCCTATTGAGCAACGCAAACAAGTAGCTAGGAAGCCCGCCTATTCGATCAATATCGATTGTTACATGTATTCTGATCGTTTCAAAGCACACCGGTTGGAGGAGGGACGGGCAGTGTATAAACAAAGAGGTCGAGCGACGCTGTTACATAATAATTCGGCCCTTCGTTGAATACAAAGCGGTTTGTCGTTGCCGCTGTCGTTGCCGCTTGCCATACTACACTATCACTAGGGCCGTTCCCACAGCTGATACCCACACCGGTGACGTCAAACTGCCGGCGGTACCAGGACCAGCGGCAAATTCCTTCAATGTGAACGGTCCGGTAGGAATTAGGGGGCCTTCTATAGCCGGTAAGGTGACCCCAGACACTTCGGGACGGGTACTCAAGGTCGAAGAAGGTATATTTGGATGTTTTAATCGATACATGGACAGCCACATGTAATGTTGATCATCGTGAAAGAATAACGAAACTCAGGGATTATGACATTAAAGGGGGGGTGAGGGTCAGTAAAAATGTAAGCTGTTCTCTCAATGATAGCAGAAATATCTAAGAAGAAGAGCAAACAGTTTTCAGGACAATCGGACTAATTAAAACAAATTAATGAAATAATCATAAACATTTCGGTGGAGGCAAATTAGCAACTCGATCGCGAGGCTGCGATGTCACACATGCACATTCCTGTTCAGCAACTCTGCTTTTCCCTTTGTATAGTACTCTGCTTTCAACTAAAAATTAAAAGAATATCGATATCATTCCACTTCTTGCCCGAAGAACCGATGTCTATAAGATATGTATGTACTTTACCATGAAATTTTGTAAACTCCGAAGATGACGAAGAAAATGATAATATCAGGTAAAGAGAAAAGTCGATTTGTTTTTCCCACGATCATAATAATACTAATAATAACTTTTATTTATATAGCGCTTTTCATAATGGATATATATCAACGCGCTTTACAATTACATGTATGAAGAAAAAAAAACTTATTGATAAACATTAGATTTATGCATAATAACAATTTAAGAACTACATGTATGTTGAATATGCCTGATCTATGAGATGTGTTTTTAATTTTTTCCTGAACAAAGAAATACTAGTGATGCAACGAATTGAGGCTGGGAGAGAATTCCACAATCATGGGGCGGAGCATGAAAAGGACCTGTCACCAAAGTATTTAGCTCTCGCTAGTTTAACAGTCAAGAGGATTTGATTGGCAGAACGAAGGGACCTACTGGGCTTATATAACTGAATCGTTTCACACAGATAATTTGGAGCATGACCATGAATAGATTTGAAAGTTAAAAGAAGAATTTTGAACTGAATGCGGAATAATAACAACTTTATTTTGTTGAAAACGTAAAATTACTCATGATAAGATATGTTTGGCTTATGCCCAGCAATATGGATCGCATACGGGTACTCGATCCTGTACATGAGTGAAGAACAAGGCAGATAATACTGACAATGATAGCAATAATGAAAAAAAAAAAAATAAGCTATTAGTTGTCCAAAACAGTTTTGACACTTGAAATATTGTTAGAATATAAGCTACGACTCAAATCAAGTTGAAATCGACATACCATAAAGTAACATTATACCAGTCTTCGTTACATTTCATCAATTATCAATCTTGAAATAATCCTTTGAATATTGAATGAGATTTTCACGTTTGGACAATTTTGGTTCATATATATTATGTTTGTTGTATAGGCGCAATTAACTTTTTACACACCCCTATTCACAATTGTGCATTTCATCGCATTTTCTTCAAAAACAAATATTCCGTTTTGATAACTTATTCGTTCTTACATTATATTTATGATTTATCTGACTTCACATAATAGTAACTTTGCTCTCAATTAAAACGTGGGAAACGGTTTTGTATCGTGCGCTGAGGAATCAAACTACAAAGGACTATCTAAATGCCCTTTTAGGAAAACGGTTTCCAGTTGTTTGACTACTCGGCAATACTTAATCATTATTAGAGTTGACTTGCGATTAACTGGAATTTTCGCGGTTTTGCTTTCCATTAAATTACATTCCGTCAGCAGTTGCGTTGAGATAAATGTTCAGTGTACAGTCAATCTTTTGCGGAGTGCGTACATCCTCGATAGGGTCTGTTTGTTGCGGTGGACGGGTGCACTGACTCACCCTTCTTGAAGTGAAATGAAGTAGGATGATCAAAGCGAGCCGACTATGTTGGGCGAGAACACTATACAAGTAGGGATAATAATTTTTGAATAGTTAATAAAATAAATATATATACATATTTTTACCATAAAAAAATAAACAAAGCAAATATTTAATGTGGAAACGATTAAGAAAAAAAAATATCATGGGAAAGTCGTTGAAAAAGAAAATAGGAAAGTCTACTCAAAATGAAGTCGAACTCAACCCCCCTTTTATATTGGATCCTTCCAGTAATCTTTTTAGTGTGTCGATTCTGCATGTGTGTGAGTGAAGCCACGCAAGTGTACAGTAAAGCTACATAGCAATACAGGTGCACTAAAAGTGTACGGGACTGCCTGGTAAATGTATGCTGAAACTACATTTGATGAGATGAACGTCGCCCCGAAAGAGTATTTGATTGATCCAGGTTTATAGATTTGATTAAATGATCTATGTCCGTACCTGCCTGCCGATTTGAGTAAGTATTGATACAGTCCACGTTGATTATATTGTTTGATTTGACAAGTCTTCTGCCGATAATATACAGTCGGAGTAGATTGTACATGATGTGCTTACAATACGCGGCCTGCATCTTGTTATGGTTGTCGGATCGGACCCGCTCTTCTCAAGTGTATTTAGTCCGTGAGCCGAGGCCCTAATTTTCACGAAAAGGGCGCTTGGTTTCTGGACAAATTCTAGTTGTGATTTTTGACATGTTAAATGTCTGTGGTTCATGATTTGGCGTGACAGACTTTTGATAGATATTAAGAATGGACCTAAGAAATACAGTATTTAGTATACTTATATTTCAATTTTCATCACCTCTTTCACGTTTCACAGGGCGCTATATTATAAAAACATTCACATACATAATACTGTCTAGCTTCGTCAAGTTGTAAGAACACAGCACAGTTTGACTACCAATTTATTTCTTTAAGTCCTATCAATCCAACCTTTATAACATATGTTTCGTGCAACCGTTTTAACATGTTCTTTCAGGGCAAAACTTATGATCTTTAATTCAGCACGTTGCTTGGCAAGGCACAAACACGCTCTTCGTCTTATTAAACATGTATTTTCGCAGTTATGCAGTTATTCCTAGCAACTCCTACAGTCCAGCAACTCTCCTGTCTTAATCTTCACATTATTCTTTTTCTCATTCAAAATTATTTGCCATTTTTCTCATCGTACTAACATGTTTTGAGAACCCATATGCTATAGGCAAAGGTGTGATATGATTTGATCGAACTCTTACTTTTCTAGATGAAGATCTGTTATTTATATAACACAATATTTTTTTTCTGAAAAATGACATTTTCAAATTACTGCAGAAATGTCCAAGGGTCACACTAGTACTGGTACTAGAAGAAGAACAAGAAGAAGTAGAAATATTACATCATCAATTCCAGCCAGATCTCTCTTCTGTACCAGTAGTTTGATTAGAAGTTCCCCATAGTCTGGAAGCAAGGGTACATGGCAGAACACTATTTTCAAAAGTAGGGAAACCCTTTTGGAGATCAGCGAAATAGAATTGTGTAAATACCTCTTGAAATGGAAGGAAGTACCCATCCGATATTATAACCGAAAAACAAATTAAGCAGAATTTGATCACTAAATTTCAAGTGGAGTTTTGGATGGGTCGTTTCAAAACAAGAAGGGTGTGTCTGCCTTTTATGAGGGGTTTCCAACCTATCGCCAAAGCACCATTCAAAAGAAAGGCATACTACAAAATTGCACATTTTGCAACCTCTCTGATTTTTGATGCGGTAATGTAGATGTAGGTGTATACTGCCCTCTCTGTTGTCATGGTGTTCAATACGTATTGTCTGCATAGTATACATGATACTCTTCATTTACATATGATGGAGAAACGAACATTCCGGCAAGATACTCACAACTCACATATTGAGGCGTTGCAATCAGACAAGGATATGGGGGTGGTACAGTACACTTGTCTACAACCAATTCTGTCATTTGTTTCTTGCTGTATGTCGGAGAAGGACAGTTTTAACAAGTGCAGCGTATAATCCTACCATCATTGCATGTGTCTCTGTTTGTGACCTTTTCTTGGGAGAATGAGTAGAAGCATTTATTTCTGGCTTGCTGCCATCAAGAGGTAAGTTATTTTGGGGGAATATTTGATCTCCCCAGAATTGGTCATCAATATCAGTCCTTCAACAGTCATATTCAACAAAGGCCAATAGTCTATTGCGCCAATACTCTTATTCGCACCACTATGTGAAGCACATTTGTGCTTCACAAGTTCTATAAATATCCAAACTAATAAATTGCAATAATTACATAATATTAGCATCCTAGTCATACTGCTTTGATATTTTGTAGCATTTCTTGAGAATCTATTTTATATGCCTCCGGAAAACAAAGTTGCCTGATTGCATTATGTTTCCGGCATTGTCCGTCTGTCTATTCATCTGTCCGTTCATCGTCTGTGGGGGTCTCGTTGGAGCTAAAAAAAAATAATCGACCAAATTCCATCAAACTTGGTGAAATGATGATATATAGCATGGCAATTAAGTGATTGGATTTGGGGTAGTGTAGGTTACAGGTCAAGGTCAAGTCCAAAAATTTCACTTTTTACATGCATAATAACTCAAGAAAGAATTGATCAAATTTCATCAAACTTTATGCAATGATGGTAAACATATATAGTATGTACAGTGTAAGACAGTTTGTGTCATGTAGGTCAAAGGTCAAATTGTGAAATGTTGCTGTTTATGTGATAAATTGGGAAATATTTGACCAAATATTACTTAATGTGGCACAATGATGATATATATGACAGATTTCTCAGATGTCCCATCTGTTCATATTTGATGCGAAACAGAGATATTTCAATTGCTACATGGCAATTCAGCAGGAGTAATTGACATTCAGATATACTCTACAGTTTTCACCTCAAGCAAGGAATCAAGGACTTGATTGAAAAAAAAGGGAAGAACAATTATAGTACCTTACCTGAATGCTTAAATTCCATTTTTACATTTGAATTTAAAACATATTGAAGTTTGTGAGCTGGTCAGAGAGTTACTTCAATTTCTTGTTCTTAGTTCCTCTGACATAATGGAGAAGCCATACAATATAGTGTTGACGACTTGACGTTCACATTGTTTTGCTGTAGAATAGAGTCTTGATTGGTTACTCAAGTTTTTATGCAAAATGCTACTTTTTCCCTTAAATTGTGTTTTTCATATATCTG
Source organism: Arbacia lixula (assembly GCA_963669155.1). Classification (NCBI taxonomy): domain Eukaryota; kingdom Metazoa; phylum Echinodermata; class Echinoidea; order Arbacioida; family Arbaciidae; genus Arbacia; species Arbacia lixula. The sequence goes on from OZ022585.1 coordinate 874,099, forward strand.
TATGTGTTGTTACCTCAATACTAACAAGGTTTAGTATGTGATATGAACCTGTAAATTAACGTGCACTAGCATCATTATGTATTATGAATGGCTATTATTAATGCCAAGTAGCAAGATTTTTCAGCTTAAAAAGTATTGAAAAACAGACTCATATGATTTAAAACAACAAATTTACCCCTTTTGTCTGTGCATATCAATCATACAGGCATTGTTCTTATGACATTTTTTATGATTCATATCTTTGGATGCTGTAATTAATTTCAATTTAGTCATAGGACTGTGATGATGGATATTTTTTTTTTATAATACCCTCAATGATAATATAATGGGTGGCTTGATAAGAGGCTAGACAAACACCTGTACAAAACTTGATTGAGGTATGTGGTGTGGCCCTACAGGTACATGAATGCGCTATGGATTTACTGGTACCATGCCTTTATGCTACAGGAGCTGGGTGCCTAGGTAGTGCTGCACTATGTTTGTAACGTACACTGTTGGGGCCTGACCGTGATCATTTGTAAGATCAGAGTCAGATTTTTAATTTTCAAAATTTGGCAGCACTTATGGTATTTATAAATGTCAATTCCACCCAAATAAGTATGGTTATTATAAGGAAAACACTGAAAACAGGCACAAAATGTGTAAAAGCAGAAACCAAAAAGATGGTCTATTTGAATGAACAACCTGCCATATGGTCATCTCCTATTGCATCAAATTCCTATTTCATTGACAAGCATGAGCTGATAAAGTAGAAGTTGGGTTGAAGGATCAGGATTAATGTGTCAAAAGGTTTCATTTGTAGTTTGACTTAAAGGGTCTTTAAGAACTGAATGGAGATCAGATGAATTGGGAGTAAACCAGATTTGCTATCAACCTGGAAATGCAATGTGACATTGTATTTTGTGTAATTGTCATTATTTTCCGATGTGATTGCACACCAATGGAGTTACTCATTTGACATCAACCTCTGGATGCAATTTCCTATTGTTTTATCTGAAGTGATCACAAGCTTACATGTATGTGTTCCTGTTCTTTCAGATTTGATCGCACACCATGCTGTGCCTGTAGCTGAGGCCATCTTCTGCACTCACCGCTAGCCGTTGGACTTCCATCTCCCCCTGCTCCTCAGACGTCTCCAAGCCCAAGCCGGCAATCTCCTGCCACCATGGGCCTCCTGGGAACCGTTTCTGTTTGCCTTGTTTTTTTGCTTCCACTTCTGTCTTCTGCGCACAGTCAAGCATGTCAACACCTCGAGCCTCCCTGCACCTGTTCGGGAACCAGCGTCACATGTATAGGGGCGTGGCCACCTGCGGACAGACTCCAACAGGAGAACAGCGTCAGTGACTTGAAGTCGTTAACAATAACGCACACTAATGGTACAACAAAGTTGGACAAATGCAGTGTGGTTTTTAAAACATTGACAAATCTTACAAGACTTGATTTAAGTAGCAATGGTCTCTGGTTTACGAAACCAAGGTCCTTCAGCCAGGAATGTTTTCCAAACTTGGAGCAGTTAATCCTGGATGGTAATGCTCTAAGGTTAAACTCCCACACAACATTTGGTGGTCTTACGAAGCTGAGAGAGCTCAGTCTCAAAGGGGGGCTTTATTACAACCAGAGCGTATCACATCAACTAACGCAGACACTCACCAGGTCGTATCTGCCGAGTTTGGAGGTGATCCGGCTGGATGACAACAACTTGGGGTCCCTCAGTCCCAGCACCTTCAACATCACCAGCAATAGCTCCTCCCCTGGTCCCCGCAGCCGCTCCAAGCTTACGAGAATCCTCCTGCGGAATACCAGCCTGGGCGTGGTCAGTCTGGGGCTCTTTCGGTTTGAGATGCTCCCCAATCTGTCGTTCATCGACCTCAGCATGAACAACATCACCGCCCTTGTGCAGGAGAATCTCGCGTCCTTTGATGAGTTCCCCGCCCTGACCCTTAACCTCACGGGAAACCCTTTCACCTGCAACTGCAACCTGGAGGATTTCCTGCTCTGGCTGAACGAGACCGCGGTCACCATCGTCGACCCGGACACCGTGCTCTGCGCGAAGGGGTCGTTCTCCGACAGCCACATTGGACAGCCCGTGATGGATATCGACCCCGACGAGCTCAAGTGTAGGCACCTGTCCGATATGGACCTGGACAAACAGATGAAGACGTCGTACATCCTGTTGATTGCGGTGCTGAGCATCATCGGGCTGCTTGCACTGATCATACTCTTTATGCGGCGGAAGGAGATTGTCAGTACGTGCAACCAGATGAAGCAGGCGACCAAAGAGACCTTTGATACGCACCACACGTCCTACGTCTATAGTGATATCTCCCGAGCGACACGAGACACCCCAGAACACTCTGCAGTGGATGTTTGAGGAACAACTTTGCAAGGTAAGATTCAAATCGTCATTCTGATCATTATAATCACCATTATTATCCTCTTATCATTTTTTATCTTAGTCTTACCAGTACCACAATCATCATTATCCCCATTATCATCATCAATATCATCTTGTTAACATGATTATCACTGGTTTGTTTGTTGATGATGATGATGATGGTTGTGGTCATGATGATAATCTTGTTAATAAGTTGATGATGTGATGATAATAGTAATGATAATAATTCTGTTGAATCATCATTATTACCATCATCATTTTCATCAGCATCATCAACAAACTAACCAAATTTTAATATTATCACAGCAAGAATGGTGTATTTGTTGTGTCAGAATCTACACAATGTTTATGAGACAGCAGCCACACTCTTTACGAAAGGTGATGCTAACAGACATTGTTCGGACACGTCTTTCAATAGTATGCATTATTCCTTGTTACTGTCTGCTAAATAGATTAAATTAACACCACAAATTCCATTAAGATGTACATGTACAATAAAAGTAATTTTTTCCTGGGAATTGATACTGGGTCGAACTTCCAGCAACCATGATGCCTACATCCTAATTATTTTATGGGGCTCAGATTGACGTGCTTTGGGACTGGACATGATCTCTTACAGTGATTTAGAGAAGACCACATTAGTTGGAATCGGAGGAGCATTATTTGCATATTGTACATAGGGTTGTATGTGTGTAGTCGGGAATTATCAGTACATCACTAGAAGGCACTGGTTTGTATACTGTACACATGGAATGGACATTTTTTTTAATGTGAATATACATTAAAAATATAATCACACGAACAGGGACGTTGCAGCTCTTAGTAATCAAATAGCCAATAGGGAAAGCTCACATGCAGAGTTGCATTAACTGGACAAAGATTCCATGATTATGAGTTAGATTTAGAAGTGTTGTTTGATTTGATGTACATTGTACATTTAAAGGAAGTGGGGATGTTTGCCTGAATGAATAATTACGAAAAGCTGTCCTTCTACATGTAGTTGGAATACATTTTGTGCTATTCTTTCTGCCCCCCCCCCCCTCCCATTTCCGTGTTTATCACTGGTTCACATGTAACTCTCCCAAATGCTCTCATCAGAATAACTAAAAGATGTTTTCCTTATATAAACTATAGCAGAAAACATATTCTATGTACCTAGAGATGTTCAGTACAAAGGTTGTTTTCTAAGATGTACAAAAGATGTTTTCCTTATGTACTATATTAGAAAACATTCTATATTCTACAATAGTTGGTGATATGTATTATCCTTCTGACAGATTTTTGTCAAACCTTCACAAATATGTTGCTTCTAGTTTTCTGCTGTAATTAAAACCCATTCAGTGTCTGGGTGGATTTTCCTTTTAATTTTGTGCTCTGCCATATTGTTTCAGTAAAGCTCCTTGGGAGTATTAGAGAACATTCTGTTCGCAAGAGCGCAGATGAGCTCCTTTGTTCCATCGCGCTCTCCGTGCCCTTGTTTTCGCTCGACATTACCGCAGCATCTGCATTGACATGTAAGTAGGTCATTTCTGAAAGAAGGCGTTATGATGTAAATTCTTCATCTGCATTGAGGTGTCACTTCCCTCACGATTGCCCCAGTCTCGGGGGAGCGGGATCTTTCGTCACTCGCTAAGGACGGCTGGTTTTGAAAGAGAAGGGGGCCGCGTGGTAATGAGTTTGATACCTGACAGTAATTAGCCACTGTTCCTTCGTGGCAAAGACACCAAAGATGTGTCCATACTTTACTCCATGCTCCATGCGTTACAGCATCATGTACTAGTAAGGAGACCCATCAATCTCTTGTATTAAAGGGATAGTCCACCCTGAAATTAAGTTGGTATCAATAAAAGCAGAGACATGAAAGAAACAAATTAGTGAAGCTCTGACGAAAATCCGTTAAAGGATGAGAAAGTTCTGATCGCTTAAAATTCTAACTTTGTGACGTAACATGCTAGGTGCTCTCCAACATTTCTTTTCCTTTGACAAATTTTTATCAAACCTTCACTAATATGTTGCGGTTTTGCATAAAAAAAACTTCATTTCAGGGTTGACTATCCCTTTAGATACATGTGTGGAGATAAACTGAAGAACAAAAAATACAACCTCATGTTGTGCTCCAACTTCCAAGAAACGCTGTAAGGAGACGTTATAGGTGTGGAACTACCAGGACAGCATGATCGATCACTTCATAAATGAGATATGGTGATCATAAAATTGCGAATTAAAAGGCCCATGCACCATAACTATGAGACCGTGGTAGCATAGCTGATTGCCAAAAGTGCATCGGTTACTTTTTCACCCATACATGTACTATAACCAGACAAAATGTTGTTTGATAGCTTTGACCACTGATTGCAAAAGTTTTACCCAAAATGCAAAAGCTCACTACGCGTGTCCCTTCCATTTTAGACCTGAGCAAATCATACCCATGGCAGCTAAAATGATTCTAGGATTAGGGCAATGACAAGAGAGAGAATGTACCCTGGAAAGAAAGTTGGCAACATCATTTTTTTATACTTTTACCCCTTAAAGGTACTGTAAGGGGTAGTGGTTAAGACTACGAGGCCCCGTAACCAGTATTGTAACATTCTGCCATACACTCCAGCTCAAAAGAATTGGCATAGGGAAAGGGAAAGGGAAGAAAGGGAAGGAGCCGCAGTTGTTAAACCACAGTATCTTTTGTCCAGTTCAGCATGAAGCACGATGCTTTTTAGGCTAAAGCATCGTGTTTCGTGGTGAACTGGACAAAATATACCATGGTTTAATACTTTGGCTCCTTCCCTTTCTTCCCTTTTCCTTTCCCTATGCCAATTCCTTTGAGCTGTAGTGTACATGTAAATGCTGGCAAGGAATCATCAATTTGTTGAAATGAAATTTAATCCGGATCTAGTGATGATGGCAGAATGGTTCCCCAATTGTTAGTCCTATAATCATTACCATTTATTCGCTTTACCTTAAAATAGCAACACTACAATGTATTACTAAGTTTCTTTGTGAAAAACTTGTCCTTGACTGCAAATAAACTATTGGTCCTCAAAAAAACGTAGCCCCCAATGGTCTTGGAATCATCACAAAAATTGCACCCTGAAGAATGGGTTATTTTCCGCACTATCTCCGAGCAAGCAAAGACGTTCATTAGGACAGTGTCGAATCTGCCTCTGGTGAGAACAGTGCTGTGAAGACCCCAGGTGGTCTGATAGGTAACGGTAGCATGACTTCTAATCACCCTGAAATATGGTGTCGAGGATGAGGGGGTTGGGGGTTGGGGGGGGGGGGGGGGGTCTGAACTCGGGTGGCGCTGTAGAGTGAGGCTGTCACAGCTGTGTACGCTGCTTTGTGTGTGTGTGTGGGACTATGGAGAAGGGGAACTTGCATTTATGAAGAGTTCAAAAACTTTTGGGACTTTTGAAGAATGATTCAAAATAAGTTACAACTCAAATGACGCTGAAAATTACACATCATGAAGTCATAGGAGGTTTAGTGACAATTGATCAATTACATGTATTTGTATTACAGGGTATAACACTTCTTGAAATATTTAATGAGATGTTTACTTTTGGACAAATTTAGACCTAAAAATGTGTGTGGATCAGATAATTGATTCAGAACACAACAATGTGCATTGTGCATCACGCCTGTGAATCTACCAGCAACTGCCACTACATTGTGATTGATAATTCAACATGCTTCTGACATAAAAGACCTAATTGGCTTCACCTGTATGGTACACAATTGCATTGTTGTCTTCTGAATTAATCATCTCATACACACAAATTGTGAGGTTCAAATTTGTTTAAATGTGAAAAAAATGCAGTACGTAGACCATTGTACATTTCACTAACTGCAAAATATGGATTCATCTTGTGCAGAAATGTATGCGCTTTCATGTGATGCATTTTAAATTATTGGCGATAGTTTGCTGTCAAAACCAGGTATTTTTGGTATTTGTCCCAAATGGGTTAAGGTCAAGCGTAACTAACAGAATAAATCAAAATCAATATACATGTACATGGGGGATAAGGGTAATCAGCCCACATAATTAAAGGGCATATACTGTACGGGGAAGGCAAAAAAGCCTTCAAAATATAATTGTTAGCAATCTTCTTGCCAATGGTCTTAAATTCATGTATCGTCCATTTTAGAAGCTTGCTGAAAGTCATTTGCCCTCAAATGATCCATATATGGAGTTATTAATGATTAATGATTAAATCCTCAAAATGTTCGGGCCGAACATTTGGGGGATTTGTGATTTAATCACTCATTACTCCGAATGTAGATCATTTGAGGCCAAATAACTTTCAGCAAGCTTCTAAAATAGTCAATACATGAATTTGAGACCATTGGCAAGAAGAATGCTAACAATTATATTTTGAAGGCTTTTTTGCCTTCCCAGTACAGTATCTGCCCTTTGAAAAAGATAAATGAGTCCTTGTATTTGTAGCTTGTAGTTATAACAGAACAGCTCCAGTAAATATCTTGACATTTTCCTCCTTTCATGTTCATGCACACATGTGCTATTGACGTACTATATAGTTGTCCACTGTTCCATTACAGTGGATGTGTTCACTTCTGTTGCTCTCCCCTGGTTTAGCACATCTCAGCATGTGCATAGCTGCATGCGGCCGAATGCAAGTACTGCGGCCGAATGCAAGTACTGCCTGCCGACATCAAGTATTCGCTCCAGATCTCCATCTCATGCTCTCCACTCCTACAAGCACATCGTCCTGCGCATCCCATGTCTTGGTAAACATCATCTCTCGCCATCAAGTATTTGGAAGAGCACAATCTTTTATGTCAAGACTGCAGTTACAGAAAGAGGGTTTACATTTCGGAATTAATATGTACATAGATCAGCCCCACTTGAATATCTCTGCTATGAGACGGACTTGATATACATACATGTGGGTTTGTCTTACAGTTTGTAGTCTTGGCTCTAGGCTGCAGATATTTTTTGTTTCTTCCCTTTCTTGGTATGTTGCAAGCACAATTATGTCTGGATCTATAGCCTAGCCTTCAATCTCCATTCCTTCTGTTGAGGAAAAAGGTGCTAATGGCCTGTGTGTCCAGAGTATGTGAAGAATCAGCAGTGTTTGGGAAAGTGCATTTCTAAAAGAAAACATTCCACAGCCTTGATTCAAGACTAGGTCATGGCTGTGTGTTCATTTCTCTGATCGCCAAAGGCATTAGTAGAGGTAAAACATTGTTTTGATCACCGAAAGAATGTTCTCAATAGAAAAAAAGTACAAACAATTATCAGGAAAAGAAAAGCACTCTTTTGTAAACAAATTAGAAGTATGGTTTTACAAACAAATTAACCCTATTCCAGTGTGTACAACATAGGAGGAAACACATACAAAATGACACATACAATTGGAATTGATATTTGAGAATGAATTTATTGATCAATACCAATGTCCCATATATGAATCAAAAGCTTCGAAGTTAAACTTCGTCTTGGTGAAAAAAAAATGTAAATAATATTCACATTTATGCAGATATCAGCTAATTAATATTCATGAGATTTTTTTTAAATATACAAATTTGTATGATTTTTCAGATGTAATACATGATATCACACCTTTATCTATGATCAACACTTACTGAACTTCTCAATAAGGACAACTAGGTATCTTGAAACAATTGTGTGAAAAAAAAATCCAAATTACATCAATAATATTTTTTTAATGAATATATTTAAAAAAACGCAATTATTCATAAATTTGTCAATAATTTGCATAATGAGCATTTTCATTCCTTGAGACTTCCCTTCATAGTTGCAACTGCAATTTTCCTGCAATGACAACACACAGTATGAGAAACAAATCTCCTCTGCTATTCTAATCATTAGGGAAAATAAAGAAATGGTTAAAACATGCAAATGAGCAGTATGAATATTCATAACGTAGAACAATAAAATACATAAGAAATTCATGTTTTTACCTAAAAAAACGGATAAAATTCAGGTAAATCTACTTTTTGTAACACAAAGTAGAAGCAATATATGTAGACAGTATAAAATATTACATTTACTGTTTTAAAAAACAAAAACATTTATGATGAGTTAGTCTTTTGCTAACCTCATGTACATATTTGAAGTAGTCCACACAGCTGTTCAAGTTCTCCCACCCCAATTTCGTACCACTCGCCGTGGCATAGGATTTTTTTTGTGTATATGCTGGCGTGTATATTCATTTGTGAACATGCAGATCTGCCCCAAAACTTCAATAGTAAAGAAAAGCCCAAAAAAATCTATAGCTCTCGACAGTTTGGAGACAGTCTCACGAGTCTTGATTTCCTTCAGGATGATGCCGGGAGCTTCCGTCGGAGTTAACTTGACATCCTTCTTCGAGGGCATCCCGTCATCCTTGTCATCGTAGCCTTGCCAGGTAGATTTCCTGTCATATTGAAAAATAAAAATATATCACAAATGTAATAAGAAGATACTGATAACAAAATGCTAGAAGTATGAATAAATTCATAGCCCATATTCTGTGATTGAATTATAATACATGTAATAATAAAAAACGTATAAAAAAAAATGTCTCGTAGAGAGACTACACAGACTTGATTTGTAATCCATATTGTCTAGAATAGCCCTAAATATGCCAAAAATATATTGATAATTTATCAAATTATTCACTATAGTTACAACAATCATGAAAGAAAAATGGTTAGAGGCAACAGTCCCATGCATGACATGATGGCCGTTCAGGCTAATTTCAAAATTTTGAATCAAAACATGACTCATGATTTGTGGGGGATTATGATGAAAAAAATGATGTCCTATCACTAAAACTGTTGAGAATTATCTTTTTTGTCATAATTTCATAATCATTCACCACATAATAAGGCATAAATATTTTTATTATTTTTTTCAAAGCCATAAATAGCCCGTAACCAAGGAAAAAAACACCCCTAGCAACGGCTTCAAATGCTTTTACGTTTAAATGTCCGAGCACTTCCGGTTAGGGAACGAGCACTTCCGGTAACGTTTTTGGCACGGTTTGCTAATAAAACCGCAAAAATACACCACAACATGCATATTATATGATTCAGAATAAAATTTCCTACGGAATTATGATACTGAATATTTTCTAGCGATGAATTTTGTGGCAAAAATTACGGGGGAAACATACCGCTTGGGTTGTTGTGGTGCACTAGTAGGTTTTGCACGCTTTTGTTTGCGTGGCTGACCAGTACATGTAGATGTGCTGGCCTGCTCCGTATCCGAAGACAAATCGTCGCTAGAAATGGTCCAATCGGACCCAATATCTCCCGCCAGCATGCCATCTAGCACTGATTCTTCCTCAGAATCAACCATAGATAAGTCTTCATTGATGAAATCATCCTTATTGATCACAATTCAGCAGAATTTTGGTCAAATAGCAGAAGGAAAATTGCGAGTCGCGTGAATGCTTTGCAATGCGTACATGCACAGTGAACGAGTGCGAACGAGTGCGTATGCGGAAGTTCATCACATCGCGCGACCGATTGGAACACGCTTCGGTTAAACGGCCCGATGTTCTCCGAAGCTTGCCGGGTATGCCCATATTTGGGCATCAAAATAAAGCTGAATGAATTCTCTAGCCAATGATGTAAGACTCGGCAGGCTCCGATGTAAAACGAAGATACACGAAGCGATCGAAAGACTCATAGTCTTTTTACCGGTCATACTTACCGGTAAAAGCTCCGAACACTGCAAGAAGGTTAAATGGTATTTCTGTTCTATCATGCTAACATAAACAAACAAAAACTACAACTTAAAAAGAAAAAGGCCCTTTTGAACATACATGTATATAGAAAAGTTAGTTTCTAGAGGTATAGAGGTGAATAAAAGGGAAAAGGTTATTTTGGGTGTATATTATGCACACTCAGTTGGCCATTCTCCCTGCACCTGCTAGCAAGCTCAGTGGGGTAGAGTGTAAACAGAACGATTACAAGCCAGATATGGTGTCTCTCAATCTCTTCACCTGCCTCGCTCACACTTAAAGTGACGGTAAACAGCCTAACCCTCTTTAGACCTTTCAGCACAAACCAATCATAATCCCATGCCACTTACAACACCTTTTATTGCCTATGGGACTAAGAGAGTTTAATATGGCCCATATGAAGGTCAAAAATGAAATTTAGTAAAAATAGAAAATACTGTTCGAGAATTTTTAATCGGCGATATTTGAACTGAAAAGTGGACTTGAGTGAAGATGTATTAAGTTTTGGTTCTTCACTCCGAACTGTCTGCATAGAGGTCAGTAATTGACCCAGGTAATGCGAGCGGTGCACCGCTGGCCACTGCAAAATAGTATGAATGAAGACTACTATCACTACGTTTCACACGTGAACAAGGATAGTATTTCACTTTTCCTGGAAATATTTCTTAAGCTATGGCTGAAGTTTAATGCATGTCACTTCTTAGGGTATACTTCTGATTCCTGCCGAAATTCATGACTTTAAAGGGCTACCCTGTCTTTAAAGTAACACTCTGAAAACTGTCTACTCCAATGATGCATCAGTGACTACCTCACTCTCCTTTCCATATAAAGTATGTTTACCCCACCCCTAAACTCCCCACCCCTCCCTCCTCCCCATGTGGCCTAATGATTCTCTATACCACATATATGGAGATGTCGTCCCATGATGAATATGGTTATGGGATGACTTTTTCCTGCGTTTTGGAGAATCACCAGAACATGTCAAGGACAGCGTCAAAGGCATTATGTAACACTGCAGTATCAAATAATCCAGAGTTGGTGTTGGTACTCTGAAAGGGGAAGAGCCAGTCCCTTTTGATGTTTTTGAGTCTCCCAGCTGATGCCTTTAACCTGGCAGGAGAGGGAGGGGCGTTGGGGTGGTGGTGTGTGATGCATAGATGTTTGGGGGGGAAATTCAAGGCCCTCTTTGTGAGATGATGAAGCGGCATGACGCATTTTTTCTGGCCTGGCCCACGGCGGCGCTAGGATCGGCAGGAAGGTGCGGAAGTCTAGATGAGCTGCACTCTGTTCCTCGCCAGCTGCGTTCCCACAAGAGAGAATATAGTAGCCCAGATACGTGGAGCCGCGCTATTTTCCTCGTCAGGCCTGTTCTCACGAGTGAGAAAATAGTCACCTAGATACATGTACACACTCTACTCTAACAAAACTTGAAGAGGATTATTTCATATGAATATAGAAAAAATATATAGGATTATTTGTTTCTGATAGTAATTTTGTAATCTTCACTTATCTAAGTTGTTGATGTATGATGGCCATATATAGCCGTAAACGTTGCAGCTTGTGAATCGAGCTATATGACGACGTCACCATCAAGTGTTTGCTCTAACTAGGGGTGCGGGATAGACCACCGTGTCCAAAATACCGCAATATTTCAGCTTTTTCGGTGTATATGAATGGTGTTTTTAGAGGCTCGACGGAAACTATCTTACCGACCTGCATCGATAACATGGTAGTATTATCATGATTATGGTATATGAATGGGGCTATTGAATCTCCTCTTGTAGTGTGCATACTAATATCAGAACTTCATGTAAAATGTCCCTGGTTGAGTGGATTAATGAATTTGGCAAAAATATGATTACTTTAAACCTCAACGTGCCATGTGTTTAATATTTCACCATGAATACACACTTTTCCATTAGAGTAGTATTTTGTATGGCCCACAACGGGTTAACGATACACATGTGAATCCAGATTTCCATCATCTCCACACAATCACCTCTCTGAAGTCCTTTTTATGTTCACCAGGATTAATGATCATTTTAATTTAAATCAGAATGTAAATCACGATTTGTCAATAATCCTCCGAGAGTATACAACGGCAGCGGAGGAGAGGCTGCTATTCATGCTAATTACTTGGAATGTGAACTTGCACGGACGCTCCACTTGTGGGTGCTGAGAGAGCGTCGATCGGTGGGGGTGTTTGTCAATATAGATGAGAGATGATGAGAAGATCAGGAGCCGATGAATTCATTTGTGGAGTTAGCGAGATGCTGCAGCCTGGTTTTAGTCATAATAACCCTTCTGTGCCAGATAAGCGTCTGTCCTATATGATTTGTGTGTATTACTTGTGCAAATATGCACCAATGGTGCATTAAAGACAATGTCTTATTGTAAAAGTCATGAAATTCAGCAGGAATCAGCAGTATACCTTAGTGATAACATGTATGAATCTCACAGTCATAGCTTGACAAACATTTTCAGGAAAAGTGAAGAACTATCCTTGTTTATGTTTGAAACACAAATTCTACATTCGTAACTGTTTTGTCCACGTCAGCACGCAAATCAGGCAGTGCTCCAATGGAACGCATGCACTGTGGGAACGTTTTATGTATGTACATGTAGACTACATGGTCTTACAAAATGGGCCGTTTCAAATAAAGACAAGCATAGTTTTTCACTTAACCTGAAAATGATTTTGAAGCTTTGACTGAAAGATTTCATACATGTTTGTCAGGGTGTCCTGCTGATCCAGGTCGGGTTTCATGACTTTTGTAAAAGGGTAACCCTGTCTTTATCCACATACAGTGTAGGATTAGAGCTTGGAGAACTGTGAGTTCTATGTGCATAACTTTTCACAGATGTAAGTTTTAAAATTCAAAATGGCAAGGCGAAATAGATCAATATACTCATTGATAACAACATTGATAACAAAAGCATGAAAGACCTCATTATTTACGTCTGAAACTTGCATACATGTGTTCCTTCAAAATACAGCATGGATGATTTTGGAATATCGATAGTAAATGCAACTGTCATTTGGTAGGAATTCAACGCACCACCATAAAAATGAATATATCTGGAAATGTAGGTGAGTATTGAAGATATGCATAGCTGGGCTTTAAAAGCAAATCCGCTCAGGAGTGTATTTTCAATTTGCATGCAAATAGGAGAAATATTTCTCTAATGATTTTTGTGGAGAAATAACCTTCCCCTTGTATGAGTAGCATATGTTTTATTTCTGCAGTGTTTTTGTATGCCAGGCCAACTACTGCTGTACAGGATTCATGTGCATTAATTACTTCTGAGTGCAAAAATACATTAATGGCACATCAAGTGTTAAAAGGACGATCAAAATTTTCTGAATCTCCATTGACATTGACTTGGCGTTCCTTTAAAACCTCAACAGTAAGTATTTGGGGAAAGATTCTGCATGTGCCAGTCAGGGGGGCAACAAAAAAATATTGCGGTTATGATTCAAACCAGCTGTGACTTTTTTTTGTGATATATTTATGAAACGAGCACACTTTATATTATACGCTAGTTCAAGACTATTTTTATGCTGGCACTTTTCCATTTTAGGGGTTGAATCACCAAGCCCTTTGGAATGTTTCACTGCATCGTAATGCAAACAGTCACATGTGAGTGTATGCCATATTTGGCATGATTTTCTGTCTAAATTCTGGAATTAAAAAAAAAAAAACTCGCTCGGATTAGGTATTCGGTGTGGATGCTCCATCATATTAAAGAAAAAAGAAATTCTTTCCTGAGTTTGGCATACAGCTCCACCACCGTCCCCTGAGGGTAGCGATTCTGCATTTAGAAGGAATTATTTCAGCTCCCATTCTTGTGATCCTATCTGTCCTCTTGTGCGTGAAAAGTTCATCTCCAGCGAAGTAATCAGCGCCTACTCTAAATGCAGCTCCAAATCTCAGAAACCAATCAGGTGTAATGAAAAATAATGACATCCGTTTGTCTACCGTAATTAAGCCGACACTCGGGGAAAGTGTCAGAGCTGAGCTTTGATCAAACAGGTCTGCATTGATATGAGGGGCAGGGTTCCAGTGTACTTTTGTGTTTCTTCTCGTGTTTTGAACTGTCGTTATGATTTGGTCCCTGTTCTCTTTCATATACATTTTCTCCGTTGCTTCTCTCTGCTCTCCTCTGTCTAATGTGCAGTCTTCTGCCAAACATGGGTTTATTTGCAACATAAACATAAAGAAAAAAGCATTAACATAAACATTGTTTATTTGTTTATATGTTATTGCATTTATCATTCAATTATTTCATCTGGTTTATAAATAAGTTCTGATATTTCCCTCTTTGTATTTACTGAGTTTGATTTTAATGCTAACTCTATACTCTAATAACTTCTACTCTTTATGAGCCTTTGATGCATTTTTGCACAAGAAACGCATTTAAACTCTCAGCCGCATGCGTGCTATTGTTATGATGCTTTAAACACGCTAGCACATGATTGGCTGCTTCGTACATGCGAGCGAGCCACTGCTATGCTGCCTTGTTCATACATGCTCGCATTCGTAATAGCAGTTATTGCTCATGCTCATTGTGCTCTTCCGAATGCTTTACACGTGCTATTGTTCATCATACTGCATACACCAGATAATCGGCTTTCAGTCGTTGTCTCCGTCTACACCTGTCAGAGTGGCTTTTCTCTAGTAATTTGCATTTAATATTTGATATTATATCATCAATTTGCTTTCCCATCGCAAGGACCGGAATTGCTTAAGTTTCCGTACAATTTTGGGATCAAAATAAAGCTGATAGAATTAACTTTTATGTACAAATTTTTCTGTAAAAGTGTTTTAAAAGAGTGGTTCAAAAATGCCAACACAGAAAATAAAGAGCAACTGAAAAGGCCTCAAAATAAACTTGGCACAGGGTGGATTTGGGGCGGGCACAATGGGATTAGTGGCATGGCACTGGGCTCTATTCATTGGGGCGGATTATGGGTTAATCCCATTGAACAACATTGTATGTGGTACACAAGGAGAGTTAATCTATTTAATCAATTAATGTAGATCTACATGGAGATTTCAAAAGGTAATACTGTATGCAACTCAGAGACAAATTGCAATAGTGAATCTGCCCCGAGACTCTCCCACCAGATGAACGACTCTTGATACTGTCACTTACAGGGACAGGAGGAACATTAGATACATCATCGACATTTAATCAACCACCATTTGCCTTCTAGACAGAGGACAAAATACCAATTATCAGTACTATCCCGCTATTCCTACCCCTTTCGGCCACCCCCTCCATCATTATGCCTCGTCCCCAGGACCGAACTTGCCAATATGCCCGGTCATTAATTTGTGGATTATGAGCTTGTCACAGACTGACTTTATATCAAGCATTAAAGGCTTATTGTATGCCTGGTACATGAATGTGTGGTAGTATTAATTGGAAAACTGTCCGCTCCTAGCTCATCAGTATTTAATGAATATCTTTCGAGTATGCCCCATGTCATGCACATGTATGGTTTGTATACCGAGCAAGAGGCTCGTGTAGGGGACTTTTCCTTCTGGTAGACCTTGGGGTCAAATTTTATCCATATTGGATTAGGAGGGGTTATTTAGGGGGTGCATGAAACGTGGTTAAAAGGATATTAATCGATCCAGTTGACTTTGTGGTTGAAGAGCATCATTGGCCTGTACGCATAATTAAACATTGATCAACAGAAGCCACATGCATTAAAATAACGGCAAAAAGAATCTGCGTACTGGAGAGTATGGGTAAAGTGGAATGGGACTTTCAAGGTTCTTGACCAATAATTGTATTACTGCACTGCCCATGAAGACTTAAACATTTACAAGCTCTGGAAAAACATTGCGCTAGTTTTTTTTTTCTTCCACAACATCTGGAAAACATATTGATAAACATTGCCACAGTGGGTATATTATTCACATTGTCTCTTATGTTGATAATTTTGCAGACAGTTTTATTTACTGAAATACAAGAAGGGATCTGGTATGTTTTCACTCAGAGCTGTATAAAGTGATTAACATGCTGTTTAACTGTTTTGGCCTCAACATAGCGCAGTGTTATTACTCCACTTTGGTGTTCAGTTACATTACATTGTTTATTTCTTGTTCTTCAGTTTGCCTTTCTCAGCAAGCAATCAATACTTTGCATCATTCATGAGCACTTTAGCATTATGCTATATGAAAGGAAAACAATACGGCATTAAACCATTTTCAACATGGAGATGAATTTATCACCTATGCTATTATTCTGACTATATCCAGTGCCTTGCACATGTATGTGATATTTATTTCAGAAATTAGATGAGTTATCTGCTGTAAAGAAAGAGTGTCCCTTTTGCAGGTTCAAAAAATTAAATCTTTGAAGAGGTTTGTGGCTGCTTCATTTGAAATCTATAACCTCAATGGGAGCAAAGGTTGCCTTGCGTACTGAGAGTGACAAGACTATTATGATTGTAGACTATGCTCGCTGTGGTTCAAATGTAAGCCAGGATAGTTTTTCACTTTTCCTGAAAATATATATGAAGCTATGACTGAAATTTCATAGACATTATTTTTTCTCTCTCTAATTTGCTCTGAAGCGCCTTGAGCATCTAATTAAGATGGAAAGTGCGCTGTATAAATTCAATGCATTATATTATTATTAGCGGTACAATATTCTGCGGTTTCCTGCCAAGTTTCATGACATTCGCAAATGGGACACCCCATCTTTAAATAAAAGGAGAGCGAGGGTTGCTGACAGATGAGTGAGTGTCTGTGGATAGATAGCATGCAAGGTTGTGTTTTATTCACTTTGCTCTGAACACAATGAAAAGTCAGACGGGGACAATGAACTTGAGAGTGGCAGTAGTAACAGCCCCAGGGTACCCCACATGTGCTAGTGGGTGGTCAATTAGTTAATTGTGGCAGGTTGGACACGATGGACGCATCAATCTTGTCTCACACATCGCCATTGCATTCTGAAATGTGTTTTATGTGGTGATGCTTCATTACAAACCTATCTGGTTGTGCAGCCTCGTTCTAGATACTGTGTGTTTGGATGCCTTGTAACTGGGGAATACCATTCACACCTGTGAAACTTGGAGCCACCTTTTCTCATCTGCTCCCATCTTAAAGATGGCCAGTCCCTTTTACAAACATCTGCAAACTTCATGAAGGCTTGCCCATATTTAGCACATTATCTTTGGGATAACAAATACCAAATTTTAAGGTCAGAGGTAGTATAACTCCCGTAGAATAAATGAAAATCTAACACTGAGATTTGATTCAAATTGATTGACGACGGTTGACTTTTTGAAATTATGATTTTTTTTCGTGGTACGAAAAAAGAAAGCTCGATCAATTATCAAAGATTATCTCCCCAAGACCGAATATTCCGCTTTGTCGATTCCAGGGAAAGGTTATATTGCCACTCCCTCTGAAATGATGACAAAGTCGGGGAACTTTCAGAATTAGGTCTGCAAAAGGGTTGGGCTACCTTTAATGCCTTTGTTGTTTGTCTCTCACCACTGTTCTCTTCTTCTTCTTCTTCTTCTCTCTCCTCACTCTTTCTCTCCTAGCTCTCCCTCCCTCACTCTCTCTCTCTCTCTATGTTTCTCTCTCTATTTCTCTCCCTCTCTCTCTTACTGTATATTTCCCTTCCTGTCCCTCTGCCCCTCTTTCTTTCTCTGTACCCCCCCCCCCCTTCTCTCTCTCTCTCATCATTCTCATAATTAGTGGGATTAATAACTCATAATTTGTAGATATTAAACACTCTGAATCATATTGTGAATTCAATGAGCCTCCACTCTTGACTTGATAAAAATCAATAGTTTATAAATACAGGTAATTCTGAGGTCTAGATATTTGATCATGGACACATTCTATTTAGCAGGGAAGAGGTGCAAATATACCTGCTTATGTGCATGCTTTTGAAAATGTATTCAACAAGTACTATCCAAGTTGCGCCTGTCTATTCGTATGGGAATTTTAGAGCATTGACACGGTCTGTTTAGCAGTGGAGTGTCGCAAATACACGAGTGTATGTGCGTGATTTTGAAAATATATTCATCAAGGACTCTCCACTTTGCTTTCTCCTATTCGAATGGGGCGAGACTGCACTTAGTGGGAGCAGCGAACAATACAAACTCACTCACAAGTGTGTCTGCCCAAGGGCAAGGTTGGGTGTCTCGTATTACAGGCACCCAGTCTATACCGTCCATGTCATGTGGTACCGGTCCATGTGCATGCGCCGGTGAGTGCCTAGAGAAAATGCAAATGCTCGCTCTCGCCAGTGCCCCACACGTGACATGTACACTCATGCCTTAGGAGTATCTTAACCCATTGCGTGGCCGACAGAACGCTGCTGTATGGGATTTGTGTGTATTCCTTGTGACTGAATTTACATATGGCACTTAAAGGGCATATACTGTACTGGGAAGGCAAAAAAGCCTTCAAAATGTAATTGTTAACAATCTTCTTGCCACTGGTCTTAAATTCATGTATTGTCCATTTTAGAAGCTTGCTGATAGTTATTTGCCCTCAAATGATCTACATTTGGAGTAATGAGTGATTAAATCACAAATCCTCAAAATGTTCGGCCCGAACATTTTGAGGATTTAATCATTAATCATAAATTACTCCATACGTGGATCATTTGAGGGCAAATAACTATCAGCAAGCTTCTAAAATGGACAATACATGAATTTAAGACCATTGGCAAGATGATTGTTAACAAATACATTTTGAAGGCTTTTTTGCCTTCCCGGTACAGTATATGCCCTTTAAGTAGTTAAAGCAGCCGATGATAACCATTGAAATGGAGGTTGGGGGGGGGGGGATGTTCTCAGTGGATTTGTTCCGGCAAACAGAACAAATCAAATTCAACATAGCAGAAATCTATCAAGGGGCCCTTCAATAGTCATGACGTAGTTGGAAGGTTTTTTTTTTTTTATAATGGAGAGGAAGTCCACCAATAAAGGCATGTATTTTTGTTCATAAACTGTATCCGTTGAGCATTGAATTGATAAACAAATGTGCTGTCCCTACATAAAGATAATCCAGTGCGTATGGGTGCAGAAGGCTTGATTCTTGCATTGCTTTCATCTGGAATGATTAGATGTCTTGTTTGAGGAAAATACCCTATTCAAGTTGCCAATTTGCCTAAAAAAAATGATCTTCATAACATTGAGATACTCAATTCACTTTTTTATTAGATATATTAAGGTCCTCATCATTTTTTGCTGTACTTATCAGATTTTTTTGCTTCAATCTAGAGCAGCCCATTTGTGAATTGGAATACCCCTTTGATAAGGATGACAATGAATTTTATATTGCAAGACCCTTGGTAATAACAAGAAAAACACTGATCCACCCATGTGCAGTGCACAACTCCAAAAACAGGCTTATTTGACATCCTAAGTGCATAAAACATATGTGAAGACAGGATAAAGAGGTACACATGTATGTGTAAACTGTATGTATAGTTTGTATGTCATATAATACCACTTAGTGCACACAAATTGTAGCAAATTTGCTGAAAAACTCTACATTTGCATTAAAAAAATGATAAAATAGCACCCGAACTAGCAACTAATTTCCAGCAGAACCTGGTATAGTGTGTTTCTTGTCTCATCAGTTACCATGACGTGTTGACATCATGCCTAAATTTAAAATAGATTTGAAATCTGAAAATATGAATTATAATGCTGATGTCAAATCATTTGCACTCAGCATGATTGATGTCATGATTCACCAATAGCCCTCTTCCCTCAGGCCATGCATAAAGAGCTTGTCATCTTCAAGCACTTTTATCAATCTCAGCACTGAATACTCGCAGATAAATGTGCATAACCTATACTCCTCCTCTCTATCCTATTTCATATGACCACAAATATTGAAATTCCCCACTCTCTGCCCCCCTCGTACCCTCCGGCGGCGCTTTATCAGAGCCACTTTCAATATCTGGAAGGGCATGCTGAGTAAGAAGTATTCATGTTGCAGAAGAGATACGGGCAGTGAAGGGGACAAAGCAGTAAACATAGTATAACCCCGTTCATATACACCACCTATCTGCAAAATAAGCGCAGCATTTGTGGCAATTTAGCCGATGCTTTACCGATAGCTGCATAAATGAATGCAAATTACTCAATTAATGAGGTATTGGATTCCTCCTTTTTTCCACCTTTTTTGCGGATATTCTGCTGTACGAGGCCTAGTTGAAATACCGCAATATTGTGGTAGGCGAATCCTTTAACCTGCATCTTTAAAATAGTTGTAAATGTTGTGCCTCGTGTATCGTGTTTTGCCAATCGCAATACTTGTATGGCTTAGCGAAACATGTCAGTATCGCATTGTTGCTCTAGCTGGGGGTGTGGAGAGTCTAGCTGTCCAAAACACCGCAATATTACACCTTTTTCAGTGGATGAACAGTGTTTTTAGAGGCTGGCTGGAAACTATCTTACTGATATGCATCGGAAATAATAGCGGCATAATCATGATTTGGTATATGAACAGGGCTTAAGTAAAATACAGAGGCAGATTTGTGATAAGTTTATCTGTGATCTACCCAGCCCATGCCTGTGGATATGCATACATTAGTGGTTGGGAACTTACGATTGAGAACTCTCTCTTCAGGGGAGATGTACATATACATGAAGAGATAGAAAGGGTGAAATATGCTGATGCATCTTTTGTGGGCAGGTTTGTGATTATTGTACTTCCAATCTGCCCAGCCCACACCTGTTAATATGCAGATGTCTGATACTGATAATGATTTGGCCTCCGTCTTTCATGTGGCAAACAGATCTGCAAAAAAAAAAAGGTTAAAAGAGTGAAAAGAGATGGACAATGTGATATTTATTTATTTATATCACAGATTTGTGATTTTACCTCTGATTTGCCTAGTCCACAGCAGTGAATACAGGGATGTCTGTGTTCTTTTCCCCCCTTGCAGCTCTGATCTTTCTACTTCCCACTGCTGCCACCTTTCCCCTTCCATCGTACTCCTACAGCTATTTCTCCTCTATCCCATTCTTATTACCATTTTCCTTCTATTTCACTATGACTATTCTCCTTCTATCCCACTCATACCACCATTCCCCTTCTATCGTATTCCTCCAACTACTGCGTTTCTATCACACTCCTACATTTCCCTTCTATCACACTCCTTTTACTATTCCCCTTCTTCTATCGCACTCCTTCCACCATTCCTCTTCTGTTATCGCACTCCTTCCACCATTCCTCTTCTGCTATCGCACTCCTTCCACCATTTCTCTTCTGCTATCGCACTCCTTCCACCATTCCTCTTCTGCTATCGCACTCCTTCCACCATTCCTCTTCTGCTATCGCACTCCTTCCACCATTCCCCTTCTTCTATCACACTCCTACCACCATTCCCCTTCTTCTATCACACTCCTACCACCATACCCCTTCTTCTATCGCACTCCTACCACTATTCCCCTTCTTCTATCGCACTTCTACCACCATACCACTTCTTCTATCGCACTCCTACCACCATTCCCCTTCTTCTATCACACTCCTACCACCATTTCTCTTCTTCTACCACACTCCTACCACCATTCTCCTTCTTCTACCACACTCCTACCACCATACCCCTTCGATCACACTCCTACCACCATCCTCTTCTTCTACCACACTCCTACCACCATTCTCCTTCTTCTACCACACTCCTACCACCATACCCCTTCTATCACACTCCTACCACCATTCTCCTTCTATCACGCTCCTTCCACCATTTCCCTTCTTCTATCGCACTCCCACTGCTATTCCCCTTCTATCGCACTCCTTCCACCATTCTTTTTCCATCCCGCTCCTACCACCATTCTCCTTCTATCCCACTCCTACCACTATTTCCCTTCTTCTATCCCACTCCTACCACCATCCCCTTCTTCTATCCCACTCCTACCACCATTCCCCTTCTTCTACCACACTCCTACCACCATACCCCTTCTATCACACTCCTACCACCATTCTCCTTCTATCACGCTCCTTCCACCATTTCCCTTCTTCTATCGCACTCCCACTGCTATTCCCCTTCTATCGCACTCCTTCCACCATTCCTTTTCCATCCCGCTCCTACCACCATCCCCTTCTTCTATCCCACTCCTGCAACCATTCCCCTTCTTCTATTGCACTCCTACTACTATTCCCCTTCTATCGCACTCCTTCCACCATTCCTTTTCCATCCCGCTCCTACCACCATTCTCCTTCTATCCCACTCCTACCACTATTTCCCTTCTTCTATCCCACTCCTACCACCATCCCCTTCTTCTATCCCACTCCTACCACCATTCCCCTTCTTCTATTGCACTCCTACTACTATTCCCCTTCTATCGCACCCCTACCACCATTCCTTTTCCATCCCTCTCCTACCACCATTCCTCTTCTGCTATCGCACTCCTACCACCATTCCTTTTCTATCCCGCTCCTACCACCATTTCCCTTCTTCTATGGCACTCCTACCACCATTCCTCTTCTTCTATGGCACTCCTACCACCATTCCTCTTCTACTATTGCACTTCTACCACCATTCCTCTTCTTCTATGGCACTCCTACCACCATTCCCTATGTGGGTATCAACCCCGCCACACTCAAGCAGGTGGCAGTGTGATAACGGTAGAGAGAGGCGAGTGCGAAGAAGGAGAGATAGGGTTGCCAAGGAGCCTCATGACTAGGCAAGGGGTGGCATCAATAATGTTAGGGGTACCTCGCGAGGGAGTAAGAGAGAAGGGTTAGACTAATATTGTAGCCTTCGTGTCATAACATGAGACGATATACAGTTTGTTATTTATCTGACTGCACTATGTGTGAAGGGATTGTAGAATGTTGCAGATACCACTGGAGACCTAATGCTGACTAAATGTAGGACATAAATGTTAGTCCAAGGGGGAAATGAATAAGAATTTTTGCATCCTCAGTAACAATATATTACCACAATTTACTTCATATTTCTTTTCTTTGGAATCCACATTTGCATAGTTTTTCTGTTGAATGTGTGTTAGTCTCTGCGATTGAATAAATGTGAGATCTTCGGGAGATAATTCAAGAGGGATATCTTTTATCCCATATTGTTCTGAGTAAGGATTAAACTTAAAAAATTCACCTGGAAGTAGAGATATTGTATTTATCCGAGCAAGTGCTCAATATGCATTTTT
Organism: Arbacia lixula; assembly: GCA_963669155.1. Lineage (NCBI taxonomy): Eukaryota > Metazoa > Echinodermata > Echinoidea > Arbacioida > Arbaciidae > Arbacia > Arbacia lixula. Next base: position 897,365 of record OZ022585.1, read on the forward strand.
TTTGAAAAAGGTGTTTATTGCACTTTGCGAAATATATGAAGAGAGCGATGGAATCTTAATGTCATGACAACGTGTTGCAAATGTCACTGAGCCTGATGGGAATTGCACTCTGCATTACCAGACGTCATAATATTGTGGAGTTGTTTTCTTGTGAGACTACGCTGCCCCTTAAGACTGGAGGCAGTGTATGAGGTGAGTGTGGAAGGGGGGACAGAGACTGGCTGTGCGTTACCTCTTAATGTACCATGTGTGTATAATACTTTCACCAGTATAACATGCGGATCAAACAGAGAAGGTACAATTTTGGGGTGAAAAGAAGCCTTTTTCAGAATTCAGTCGACAGTGTGGTTTGCGGGGAACACGACAAATCCAGCGTGGAAATTTGGGGGAGATTTGAGCTAGTGCTGTACAATGTAGCCTATTTGTATTAAGTGATTATTGCTGATAAGTCGATGTAGGCCCATCATATGAGTGAATCAGTTCAAATACCTAATGCTTACTGTTATACTGCTATATGCCTATTATTTCTGCGTGCAGCGTTCGAACGTGCAAAATTCATAATCATCTGTGAAGAAAAATCCTGCAACGTGGTGCGCGGATGTGTGATGCATTGTGGGTGCTTGTGTTCTGCATATCCATAATTTTGGCTCATTTGACCATTGTCAAATGATGTGTTGATCATGGCTTCATTTTCTGTTTACTTGCCATGTAAAAGAGAGTTTTGGCACCATGTACAGGCACTAGATTAGAAATATTTTCATGTACATACATATGTGTATGCTTTGGATGTGAATAAGAGTATGTGGTTTTACCCTGCAAGTGTGTATGACTATGGGTAGACCTATAGGTTCATTTGAACTGGTGACCAAGCCAGCATTTGTGTGTCTGTAGTTGTTCACTTTGTGTTGTTAGGTTTGTTCATTTAAAAATACTTTCCCTTGCTTTGTACTGTATCAATGTCAAATTAAAAGGTCTGAAATGTGAATATCGATGACATTTGAAGTCATATCGTGCCTTCACGATATAGTTTGAGTCATGAATTCAATATCATCCATGGGATATATTTCCAACATCACATAAACCTGCTGTTATCAAAGTATTGCGCACAGCACTATCTGATAACCATTCTATGATATAGACTCAGATACATGTATGGATTTAACAATGTCAGTTTTTACTATCTTGTTTTTGTGGACTCAAGGTGGAATCTGTTTGGTTCCCATTTCAGAGCTTCTATTATTCCATTTTTATTTGAAAGGTCATTTTAGGCATGCACCCAGGAGTAAAGTTACTGTGTTCCATCGTGTAAATGTAAACTTTGATGTAAATTTCTAAAAAACATTATCTTGAAGTCTACCAATCAGACTTTTTTCTTCTAGATTGTCGCAAACAAGGGTATTATAGATATCAAGCTATTCTCTATAACTGCATTAGTGCGGGCTGGTAATTATAATGGATACTTCCTTGTCATGAACGAGTGTAATGTGGCGTAAAGGTTAGAGAGAACTTCTTTTGCCCCAAGATTCTTTTTGCCAGAAAAAACTTACCTCTAAATATTTGTTGTTAACTAACACACCGACACAGCACACAAAAGTGTGTCTATGTAAACACACACCAAATGCATCATAAAACAAGGATACATGGGGAAAGAGAGTGAGAGAGACTTGACAAATAAAGCAAGTTTGAATAAATAATCCAATCAATAAATTAAGCAGGAATAAGAAAAGCTTAAGCGCGGGAGCCAGATCATCAGGAAAGTCAATTTGACACTTGGATGCTCGTTATTGGCTGTGCAGCCATGCGTGCAATTAGTGGAAGACTAAACAATGAAATATTAAGTGCCTGGGTGTCATAGGAGAAGCTGTCGATAATGGTGTGAATATATCCTTCCCCCTCCACTGTGTGACAGACATTCATTAATGCTATACCCATTAAACAATCAATAAAATTGCGTGACATGTCGTGTTTGTCAATATAATACAATGCACACTTTAAAAGGGGTGTTTGTAATTTGCAGGTCTGAACTTTAAAGTTCTGTGGTTATGTGGTAAGAGTCATCTACTGCACATACTTCAAAAATGAAAATGAGGCCACGACATATACATGTATTGATGATTCATCATCACAGATATTTTGATACATTCTTGTCTGTGCAGTGGAGATGCAGTGTGACAAGATCAAATCATCAATGTTCTGCAGAGAGGTAAAACTGGAGTGGTGAGGGAGTATGATTCTGTAGTAGATCAGTTGAATCCTACGGTGCAAGAAAGAAATTCTTCTCCCCTCCAAAATATATATATAATATCCAAATGTGATGACTGACATGACATAATTTTGTCATCTCTAATCATCTTGCCATGTGGACATGAATATTTCATTTTCTTTATTGTGATATTCGAGGAGTGTTAATTGAATTGGCAGGAATAAGCCAACAAATTCAGTATTGGAAATTTGGGGTAGTCTCTCCCCTCCCTGCTTCTATACCACTGCCCTTCTACCCTTGACCTGTATCCTTCCTCCAGCTAGCTGCTCTCCATCCAGGTCTCTATCCTTCCCCCCCCCCCTGCATGACCCTACCCCCTCCCCCCCCCCTGCCTTTATGCTTTCTCTTCCTCTCCCAGTCAACCTCTCCTCCCTCCAACCACCCCCACGTGTTGTCTTTTCCCCCACCCTCTCTGACTCTAACCCCTCCCCTTCCTCTATCCCTTCCTCTATTCCTCCCCCCCCCCCTGCATGACCCCCCCCCCTGCCTTTATGCTTTCTCTTCCTCTCCCAGTCAACCTCTCCTCCCTCCAGCTACCTCCACATGTTGTCTCTTCCCCCACCCTCTCTGACTCTAACCCCTCCCCTTCCTCTGTCCCTATCCCCCCCCCCCCCGCATGACCGCCCCTCCCCCCTCACCTCCCCTGCATGACCCTACCCCTCCCCCCCTTGCCTTTATGCTTTCTCTTCCTCTCCCGCTCGCCCTCTCTGACTCTAACCCCTCCCCTTCCTCTATCCCAGAGCACACCTCACCCCCCCCCCCCCCCACCTCCACTTGTTTCCCCCCATCCCATCTTTCCCCTCTCTGCCCATTTTTCTCAGCAACTTTACACACAAGACTGCTTCCCACTTATATACTATCCATACAATGGCCGATTTACTGTAAAAAAAAATACTTCCAATGCATCTTATGGCCTGTTGGGGGGGAGGGGGGGGGGGGTGTTGGAAAATGTATTTACAGGGGCCTTTTCTGAAGCATATATCACCAAACAAAAACTCTTATTATTGCCTATTTTGCATTAAGCTCTATATAATTAAAGTCTTCATAGAGGGTACATTATATATTGCTGTTCATAACTGTGTTTCTTTATAGAAGGTCTATGCCTTCTTCATTGCTACTCTATGTACATGCATGTCTACAGTGTACAAATCAAGTACATGTTATCAGAAATGCAGCAGAAATGTCCCAGAATGCCAAGGCTCTGCAGAAACTGGAAGAGTAATAATATCTCAGCTAATTAAAATACTCGTTTGTTGAGCCAGCCATGAAATTATTCCAGTAGGAGGAAAAATCTATATGCGTGACCTTGGTTATAGCTACATGTATTACACAGTGTGATGTAGATACAACTAAAGGTTTCTGTGATGGGTTAGCCTGGGAGTATTACTGTAAAACCGGTCATTTTCGTCTTCAAGAGTAAATTTTCGTGGCAGATCACACCTACAACAAATTCGCGGGATGTTATTTTCATGTGCAAGAAATACTTGTCACTGCAAAGCGATCTTCCCTATGATGAATATAAATCATCAACAAAACATTACCATGCACATTTAAATGTTGTGAATTTTAGAGAAGAGTGTTAGCCAATTTAAAAGCCAAATATTAATTAGTTTTGCTCTAAAGAATCCCTTAGTCTCAGATGAGTTACTGTATTATGTCTTGCTGTGCCACCAAAGAAAATACTTCCTGACATATCAGTCGCACATGAATGAGACTTCAGCATTTGAAGAGTTGCCTAGTACCAGTACCCTGGCATTGTGCCTTTGCCACTACACAGATCTCTATAGATACACACATTTGAGGCAATTCCTTGATGTGTGTATACTGTGCGTGTGTTTTCATGTGCTACCCGTTACTGGTTGCGGCCGGCCCATCGAAAGGTATCATTTACAAATGTATGTGTTGGCACTATGCACGACACATACCATGTTTGAGCAAGCCACCATCGATTACACATCCCGGGATGATTTTCTAAAGGACATTTTGATCAATCAAACATCGATGTAGTTGTTGTTTTAGTGCAGCGACAATTAGATGCGATTGGGGATTTTTCAAGGTGATTATCAGTGCGGAACATTTCACATTAGGACTGAGTGGGTAACTCCTTTACACTGGATATGAAAAAATGCTTATATTTCCTTGGTATACTGTACAGAGCAAGGGGAGCGTGGTTTTCCCTGTATTTTTCTGCGTTATGTAGGAAAGTCTAGTGAATGATAAATCTAAGCATTTTCAGTTGCATTTGATATTCTTGCATCTCTTAAGCCCTTTGTGTGCCAAATAAACCCTTGCTTTATAGGAATTGTGGACTATCCCTTGCCTTAAATTGTGATATTCGGGATTCAAAGCTATTCCACCACTTTCATCACTTAGAATAGGCTAGCTAATAAGCCAGTTTCATGTATTCACAACTTTCAGAAGTAACACATTCACCCGTATCATGTAATTCAGTTTCAAAAATGATTGGAAAGCTACTTAGACAAACCTCGGACAAGCTTTGAGGTTACCATTAGTAATGCATTCTTTGAACGGCAAGGATAAGATTTGTACAAATAGCGAAAATAGTTAAATTTGGGGACTGTTTTCCTCTAGCCAATTTTTTGTCTGCACGCGTGCCCGCATGTTTGTGTGTGTGAGAGAAGATTCAAGATCTACAGTAGATGTGAACATGAAAACTGCAGATCATTCCACCATGGTATGATTACTGTTTGAGTTAGGGATTTCTTGGAATGATCTACCTCTTCAAATTGGATTAAAGGTGAATGACAGACACATTTACATTGTATTAAATCAAATAAAGGCAGGACAAATCTGAGAAAAACAGATTGGTAACAGTTTGAGGAAACTCTGACATATCAGCAAGTTGTGATTTTTTTTGTAAGTCACGATTTCTATCCTTCTTAAGATTTTTAAAGCACCAATAAGCTGGTCTTGATAACACTTATCTTTCTTCTCTTATTCGAGTTGAGCTGTCATAGGGGTTTGATTTTTCTTGAATATTTGATTGCTGACAGTTTAACAAAGCAAATTTAGCAGCCTTCCGAAACAACAACTCACACTGCAACAACTGAGGACATTGCTTGGTTGATTTACATGTACACGGAGCCAGATTGATGTTAGAAGAGAAGAAATTGGGTTTATCACCTGATAGAGATTGATGCTATGAGAGAAGAAATTGGGTTTATGATATGATAACGATTGATGTTGTAAGGGAAGAAATCGTGTTTATTACCTGATAAAGATTTATGCTTTATTTATGATTAAGGAAGATCAAAATGTACTCATTTTAGGCCTCCCTCTCTCTTCTTGTTAACTTATTTGGTCACTTTCTTTCAAATTTCATGTTATTATTCCTCTAAATTCTTCCGCTCTTCTTTTCCTTGCTTCTCTGCTTCTTCCTTCTTGACTCCCTCTCATTTTCCTCCTGTGCTTTCACCTCGCTTCAAATTACAACTATTTTAAAGCCTGTTTCCAGCTCATAGCACCTGTCACCGTAGACCGTTGATTTAAAGTTGAAAAGTTACAACACAGCTCTGTACATACATTGTATACAACATGCACAGTTGCAGTATATTGCTGAAGACTCGCCGAGGTGCATGATTTTATTTCAAGTGTCGCAAGCGAGGACACGCTGATGCGGAAAATACCACCCCTCTCTGACATTGTTCTTCCTCGGACATTAGTCCAGACCTTGGAGAAATCCGGAGTTCAATTTTTCACTCCGCTTCCCAACAACGGCCTTCAGTCCGTGAACCTCGGCAGGGGGACGTGCATTACGGGAGTAGGCATCGTGTGTGTCGCTGGTAATTTCTTGCTTAACGTTATCCTCCCTGCATTTCCTTGCAGTTATAAGTGTGCTTGATACACCACAGTGCAATTACTGCGGCGTACCTATTCTTCTTCATCAGTTTGATCCCTGTCTGTACTTTTTAAGTCTCGATAGTCCCCAAGGCACGCTATTTTACAGATTTAGATCCAAGATTAGTTCGCCTTTTTTTAGTGGTGATGAATTCCTTCAATGCTGGTGTGCGTCACTTCATAAGAAGTGGTTACTTCGTTTACAATGTGTGGGCATACATTGCACACTCTACATGTATATTTTTGCATGTAGGTAAATTACGTAGTGCATGTCATCCTGATTAAAACAATTTTGGGGGGGTTTTCTTCACGCCCAGCAAAAAGATATGATGTTTCCTGTGGCACATGCATTTAAATGCTCTTCCTTATATTAATACACCAAAAGAAATTTCATTTGAATGATAATGATAGTGATAAGAATAAGAATAATGTAAACAGTAGATTGATAGGCTAAAAGTGAAGATGCGATTGGCATGTGTGACAGGCAGAGCACTGTATATGCATTGCGGGGACCCATTGCATGAAACTCACCATTAATGGTAACTCTGCCATCAATGGTAACTACCATAGTAACACTGCTTAACAGCCAATCAAATTCAACGTTTCCATAGAAATTACCTTTGGTAGCAACTACCATCAGTGGTAAGTTTTATGTAACCAGGCCCTGGTGCAGTAAATTCCAGTGATCAGAAAGACTGTAATATAGTTTGTGATATAGCAAGATTTACATGTTGATAACTTTGCAATATCTTATAGTTTTAAAGGGCATATACTGTACTGGGAAGGCAAAATAGCCTTCAAAATGTAATTGTTAGCAATCTTCTTGCCAATGGTCATAAATTCATGTATTGACCATTTTAGAAGCTTGCTCAAAGTTATTTGCCCCAAATGATCCACATGTGGAGTAATTAATGATTAATGATTAAATCCTCAAAATGTTTGGGCTGGACATTTTGAGGATTTGTGATTTAATCACTCATTACTCCAAATGTAGATCATTTGAGGGCAAATAACTTTCAGCAAGCTTCTAAAATAGACAATACATGAATTTAAGACCATTGGCAAGAAGATTGCTAACAATTACCTTTTGAAGGTTTTTTTGCCTTCCCAGTACAGTATATGCCCTTTAATGAATGTCATACCATCTCTCTTCTCATATCCTAATGCTTTTAATGATGTTTTCAAACGTCTCACTGGTGTGAACACTGTTATGGTAGCTCCGGGATCAGGGTAGAAAGATGTCACACAGGGGCCTGGGGCCCTAAGTAGCTCAAAAATGACCTAAATCCAGGAAGACCAGTCAAGTGGACAGTATCTAAACATGTTGACACTTGCTTGGCTTGGTCAGGGACAAGCTACAAATGTAGGTCATCGGTCAGTGGAAGGGAGGAGAGTGGTTGGAGAGAGGTAGCATGGAGGAAGCTTCGCCAGCAGGGGTGTCATAGCTTGGTGCGTTCACACCGAAGATATCTTCTGCTGCTTCAAGCCTCTTCATTAAAACTCTTAAAGGGTGTCCACACACCCAAAATCCATCATATATAGCTATACTGATGTAGTATATACCGGTACTACAAAATTCTTTGTGTTAACGCTGACTCACAAAATGTCTTATAAAGAAATATGGGTCTGGGCATCCTTTCGAACAAGAACTGTATAAAGACTCATTGTTACTTCTGTGTGTGGACATCACTGATGATACATCGTATAGCGGCGGAGCGTAGCATGACCATTTGCGCAAAAGGCCCAATCAACTCAAACTAGAGTGCGCGACAGACAGAAAGCATTAAGCAATAACATGCGCACTAGTAATCTGCGCAACTATACAACATTTCTTTATCGAGTTTCGATTAAGATTTTTTGTGTGGACACCCTGTTCACTATATGTGATGATTCTTTATACGATGTATCGCTACACTTTTTACCTTTTCGGTATAGCTATACCATTAACTTTGTATGTGTGGACACGAGGTCAGTCCCAAAGGCAATGAACCTGTGTTGTTGTAATTGACATCAAGCCATTGTGCTGGGTAGGTTAAAGATGTACAAATTTCACATAGCACATTTCACATAGATTTATCCCCTACCATTACAACAAATAGCCTCATTTTCATGAGAAGAGGCCCTTAAAATACTTTCCTTGTAGGGTATAATAAAGAGGGAAGTCCTTTCATAAATGACAACAGGTTTGAAAAGAAGTTTTTCTTTTCTTCTTCAATTGATAGGGCTGTATGTTAGGTGTTATGAGGTGCTCACCCCAATTCCATCTATTATATTGGTAGTTTGACTCTGCTTCTAGGGCGATCTGCACTGCTTTAATCAAGTATCTCACTCTCCAGTTCTCGGCTCGGATTTTTTGCTGCTCCCAAGGTCAAAATTTCCATTGTCAATGCGACCCTTCTTCGATTTAGCTTATATCTGGCCTGTATATCTCTGGCCTGTATAATTCGGGTCATCTTTGTTTCTTCTTTTTGATTCATCTTTTATCATGTGTATGCACCTGTAGTAGCTTCAATCCATTTTTAAGTCTCTTTCAGTCTTCTTAGTCAATCACTTGAAGACTGCTGCCTCAATCATTAAAATGGGCATGCCCCATTTCATAAGAAAAAGGGGCTGTGTCCTGACTTCTGAAAGAAATGTTTATTTTGCTGTTTATCATATTCCTTTGAGCAACTCATAGTTGGTTGTATAATAAAAGAACACATTGGAGGGAAATTCTTGAATGATTTGCATAATGAGGTTTCCCCTGAAATGAAATTTTGACACTGAACCCAATTTATACAGTAATTACAGTGTATGGTGTATTTAAAGAGGTTTCTGGGTACTTGTTTCCTTAGGCAGTTGATTTCCAGTGAAAGTATTTTGTATTTCTCCTATCATGTGCATGATTCACTATGTCCTTTAGTCTTTGCTTGTTTCGGTTAAATTGATGGGATTATCTAAACGCTGTTTTGACCTCGGACCGTAATTCACCGATGTGAAAACATTAAAATTTGATCTATTCTCGGATGCAGTGTCATTGGCGCCTAGTCGGGTGATCACAAGCAACGTGCCAAGAATTAAAGATGATGTCATGCCGACCGCCTCTCGCCGGGGCATAGATGAAAGCAAGGACGACGCTGACAAACTTTCTCCCAATTCCCACAAAATTCTCCAAGTGTGGGGCAGTCACTCATGAGAGCCCTCTTAGCTGCTAAAAAATTCATGAGGTGTCTCATCAAAAATAGAAATCCAATTATTTCTATAGCTCAGTGAGCCGGGTGCTCCTCACGCGTCGAGGGATCAACCGCATGTGTGATGATGTCGTAAAACTTGCAATTTGGGCCGACACAGAACCGGGCAGAGTGCATGTTAAGAGTTCATTAGAGAGCAGTGATGTTGTGCTAAATGTTGCCAATTTGAAGAAAAAGAGGTCTCCCACATTCATAAAAAAATATCAATCCCCCAAAATACATTGTAGGATGCCATAAAGGTGTCATCTGTGTTAGTACTCTGCGTTGATACCACTGCTTAAAGCAGTGGTATCAACGCAGAGTACTGGCAAGAATTTGGTCTGCCAAGAGCTGCGTGCAGGGATGACATCGACATCATAAGAGAAACAGTCAACCTCCTCTGTTTTTCCTCAACAAAAATTGGCATCAATCTATATATCTGCTTTGTTGGATTATACCTGTATGCAAATTTTTTTGTTATAAGAGCAACAGTTTGTTAAGAGATAAGGCTTATATCTAGACCTAAGGAGCACATCATGTCTTGGGCTGATGGGAATAGTGTGTGGAAATAGCATTGGACAAAATAAAGAGAATGAAGAAAAAAAATATTACATAACCACTGAAACAGTCAACCCCCTCTGTTCCTGCTGAGGGGAATA